>JAMZAV010010856.1:0-22766 GCA_024449915.1 Sweltsa coloradensis
GTACCCTCTTTCGATATTTTTACATAGGCTGTGATTATCAAACGTATTTCAGTCATATTTAGAACAGGAAGGCGTACATATTATATATAATCTTGAAACTAATACATAAAATTCAGTAAATTTGTTCAATGATTGCTGTACCGGTTCATTGTGTTTTATTTATTTAGTCTTTCATTGATAAAAATATTGTTATATTGGTATATTGAAAATATTTTTTCCAAGTACCCTTTTAGAATGTTTCGCGGACCCCCGGGGATACGCGTCCCACGGGTTGAGAACTCCTGTCAAGAGGATGGGGAGGGTTCCCCGACGACCTTGACCGTTCACTATATGTGCGCCATTCTAGCCTATAGTGTATAATATATCCTTGAGATACAAAGTGACCATCGGCGGACGAGACCGGGATCGGTCGTCCCGTCTATTGTCTGCATTTTTCCCTTTCCACCTTTTTTGGCGTGACCGAACTTGGGAGCGAACATGTTTTTTTTCTACCTGCCTCCGCAAATTTCAAATCTATTGTTAAGAAAATAATTTATTCAGCGAAATATTTTTTTTATAATTGCATGTATTTAAATAACACATAGTTCAAATGTGTAGCTTGAGATGAAATGAGTTTTTTTTCCCTAGTGTCTACGATCAAAACTGACTGAAATATATAAATATTATTATATTACTAAATAATATTAACAAAATATATTATAGAAGCATTATCCGTAACTCAGTCAGTTTTTATCGTAGAATTTCGTCCAAAAAAGTGACATTCAAGACGTACGCTTTATATTTTAACAACGTTATTAGATATTTGCAATTAAACAAAAAAATATCAATAAATAAATAGAACAATAGAACAGGAAGAGAATACAGCAGGTAGAAAACCCTTAGCTTCTAGGATGGTCTATTTTACGACTACACGCGACAACCCTTAGCAGCTACCTCATACCCATACCCGATGGCCGATGCGTCCGTCGATAGTCACTTTGTATCTCAAAGATAAATAAACTTTAGATGATGTGGGTAGGACATACTCCAGCCACTGGAAAGGGGAAGTTTCTCACGTCGTCGGCGACGTCGTCATCTCCGGAGAATTAAATACTCGTCCTCTATACGTTCTATGCAGATACGTATTGTAGCTGATGTTTGCGAGATGGACTTTGCCTGTTTTCTCGCCTTCTATTATGATGATCGTAAAAGTTATGCTCTGGGCCAAATCTACCCTGGGCCCAGTCGATTTGGTTTATTTGGATTAAGGACGCGTCAACCGTTAGGTTATAATGCACCACTCTAACCTGGGGGGGAGGAGGGTTTTTTGGTTTATTTGGATTAAGGACGCGTCAACCGTTAGGTCAAAATGCACCACTCTAGCCTAAGGGGGGGGGGGGGCCCTTACGCCCATGGTGGTCAGAACCAGCCACGGGTAAGGGGAGGAAGAGGGGTTTCTCACGTCGCGGTCGTCATCGTCTTTGTCATTGTTCGTTGTGTCATTGTCATCGTCGCCGGGGGGTCGTCAAGGGAAGGGGGCAAGGTCCCCGACGACGATTGCCAGAGCTCGCCTCTAGTTTCGGGGAGTAAGATCCGCTCTTTCTATAGCTGATGTTTGCGAGGTGGACTTTTTCTCTTGAATCGCCTTGTACGATTAGCAGAGCCATGCTCTGGCCAATTCTACCCCGGGCCCAGACGGGGACGTTAGTTCATAGTATGCAACTTTAGTCTAGGGAATGAGATTGTGAGTAAAATCATTTTACGTGAGAATCTAGGGCACTTTAACTGGTTGAGTCATATTGCGCCGCCTGTGATATTGAAAGTTGACTCTACCATAAGCTGCTTACATTGATCACTATATGTATGTAAGTTATGTAAAATTTCATATTATATATTTTTTATTTTACGCCAAATTGTTTGGTTTATTTTGGTTAAGGACGCCGTAAAACCCTTAGGTCATAATGCACCACTCTAAACCCATGGGGGGGGGGGGGGGGAGGAGAGGGGGCCCTGCTGGGCAGAACCACCCCGGGAAAGGGGAGGAAGGGGGGGTTTCTCACGTCCGGCGTCATTGCTTTGTCATTGTTCGTGGTGTCATTGTCCCCTTTTTATCGTGCCGGGGGGCGTCAGGGAAGGGGGCAAGGTCCCCCCCCGGGGACGATTGGGCCCGAGTCCCCTCTAATTCGGGGAGAATATATACCCTTTTTGTATGATGTTTTTCAAGGGGCTTTTTCTCTTGAATCGCCTTTTTAAAAGATTACCAGACCATGCTCTGGGCCAAATTTTTTACCCCGGGGCCCAGACGGGGAAAAGTTATTCATAGTAAAAGCAAATTTAGTCTAGGGAATGGATTTGTGAGTAAAATCATTTTTTCGGAAATCTTTGGCATTTAAAATGGTTTTTAGTCCAATTGGCCCCGTGAGATATTAAAGTTTTACTCACCATAACGCTTACATTTTATCACTAAAATGATGTAATTATGTAAAATTTCATATTATAATTTTTTTTTTTTTTCGTCAAATTGTTATTTTATTTTATATTTGCTTAACGTCTCATATTTTTTGAATTGGTTCGAGATAAGGAGGGGGGTGGGGATGACGCCGGGGGGAACAGGGGTTGGAAAGCCGTGCTGGGGCAAACCATGCCATAAGGGTATGGGGGGGCAGGGGTTCCCCCCCCGTCTTGCCGCTCCGTCTATGTCCATCTCCTCCGTGTTGTTCATTTTCGTCGCATCGGGGATTTGTCAAAAAAAGGTAAAGTTCCCGACGAACCCCCCGGCTCGCCATTTTTTTGGGTTTCAGGAGTAAAATTCCCATATCCCCCGGGGCCCAAAAACCCCGAAAGGTTTTTCGAGCTGGGAATTTTATGGCCCCCTTTTTTTTTTTGGGGCCAATTTTGGTTTTGACGATTTGTAAAAAAATTAACAAAAGTTTAGCATAATATTGTATTATAATCTGAATAAAAACCCCAAATTTTAAACCCCCCCCCCTTCATCATTCTTCAACTTGCCACCAAAAAAAAAACACAATCATTTTTTAATACCACCTTTTTTTCTTCTTCCCCAAACATAAACGCAACAAAACTTTATTATACTTTCCCCTGTTTGGGGATGTTTTTTGTGTGACTTTCACTGGTCCCTCGCAAAACTATTTTAAAATTTCCAAAATTAAACGTGTGGGAATCGCGACTCTGTCTTTTTTGCCGCCCCGCTTGGGGCGCGACTCCCTCGTTCGCCCCTCTGCAATCGCCGATCTCTCGTAGTCTGTCAGTAGCAACCGCGCTCTCACAGAGTACACTACAGTCTAACCCCCTTCCGCCCGGGGCCACCCCGAACACGTGCTACAAACTACACCCCGGGGTAGACCCACGCTTCTACTAACCGGGGGACCTTCATTTTTGTTTTTTAAGTAAATCGAGTGTTTTTTTTTAATAATGAATTTTTCAATGTGTGATCTTAAAAGAAAAATTTTTTAAAAAAGTTTTTTTTTGCGAAGTGATTTTTGTTTTTTATTTTGGGTTTCCTGGTTTTTTGATTATTTAATATTGGTGCGAATGGGAAAAAAAAACATGCCCCACAGGGGAAGTTTTAATTGCATTTTCTTTAAAAATTTTAATGTGCGAACTTTTATTTATTAAAAGCAATTTATCAAATTAATGGGGTTTGGGCTTACTTTTCGCATAATTAGAATTTTTAGTAATTTTTAACCTTTTCAAAAAGTGATAAAGGCCCCGTTTTGATTATAGGGTTTATTCATCTTGACTGAGTCTCCGAGGACATTTTAATGGGAATTCGAATGCTTTTTCTATCTTCGTTTGTCACCTATCACGTCCAACTAAAAAAATAATAGTTTTATAATATATTTGATCTAAAAAAAACAAATACATTTTTTTTAATTTCCAGCTAATTAAAAACGTTTTTTACTTTTAGTGTCATTGTGTGTCATCCAACGGAAAATTTGCTCTTTGTAATACCCAAATTCTTGCCCTTATCATCTTAATTGTGTACTTTTTTTTTTTATTCACTGCCTGGACCAACACAACAAAAAATTAATACGCTTTAGAAAGGTTTTGGGGTTTCTTTCTTTCGGACTGATTGTTTCACAGAAATCCACATAGCCCCGCTCATCCCCGCGCTGTTTTAATGATAGGTGGATGCAACCAGAAATTTCAATTCAATTAGCCCTCTTCCCCTTTTTGCTGACTGTGCTTTAAATTTCCCCCGGGGCAGGCCAGCCCGGGCTACCCAATTCTAATGGGACAAACTCCCACGGGAAAATAATCAATCCCTTTTTAAAAAAAAATTCTATCAAAAAAAAAAAAAAATTTTTTTACATTTTTTTATATCTCCGTAAATTGGTACTCTGAAATTAATCGCATGACCCTTCGTTTGAAACCCATCGCGATGATTTCAGTCCCGTCAAGTTGATGTTTAAATAGAAAGATTGGTTTATTGTTCTGTTTTTCCGAGGGGGGACGAAGCTATGAAAACGGAGTTGTTGAGGTAGGCCAAGAAATGAGAAGTAGTTACGAGAGTGAATATTTTTGGACGGCTTAGATTTATGATCTAGGTTTTTGGATGTGTAGAGGGGCGTTATCAGGATCGATCGAAACATGCCTTTCCCTTTAAAGTAGCGTTCACTATTTCAGAGTGGGTATAATGTGTAATTTTGATTTTAAATAGCGATGATTAGACCTAGCTCGAAGTATTTTTTTGAGATAAAAAAACTAAAAAGGGTTTAATTAAAAAAGGGGGGTAATGTTTTTCGAGCCCTAGTGAGTTGATGATGATTGATTAAAATCAAAAAATCAAAAGAGTACCGGCTGTGTTTCTATAAATACCTACTATCCACCCGATAACTTAATTTCAAAGCTTTTTTGATGGTTGCGTGAGAAATAAGTTGTAAATAGAGAAAATCTTTTTTCGTGATTCGATTTGGGTTTAAGGGGCGTCAAACCCTTTGGGGCATAATTACCCTTAGCCCAGGGGGGGGGGGGGGGGGATGCGTTTAGAACCCGCCCCGGGTAGGGGAGGAAAAGGGGTTGGGGGAAAGAAAGAAAAGGAAAGAAAGTGAGGTGTGATAAGTTGATGAATAACATAATTTATCCCCCAGCAAATGTATGAGCAGTACGGAAGAGAGAAAATGGATAGGAGGAAGCCGGGTAACACAATTGTGCATCTCAACTCGTCCTATTGTTGCTGTTTTTTTTTTGCAGATTTCCCTATCCACACCCGGCCCAGCGGGGCATACAAAATTTATCCAAAAAAAAGGTACTTTTACTTTGGGGGGTCCCAAAATTTTTTTACACTAACGGAAAGGATTTTGGGGGCCTCTTTTCGAAAAATACCAAACTAGCACGGGCACTGTACCCCGGAAAGTTCGGCTAACCTAACGAAAGAGTTTTGTAAAGGAAATGATTTTGGGTGCGTATGTTTTTTTTGAAAAAAAATGTTGGAACCCCCCAAGTATCGAAAATGCCCCAAAAAATATATTTTATTTTTTATTTCTTTTTTTTTCTTTTTTTATTTTTGATGTTTTTTGTTTTTTATCATTTTTACCCTTCATTCATTCATTTATTTTTTTTATTTACGTCTAACCCATTCAGTTAAAAAATAATTTTCAAATTTGAACTACTAAATAAAAACTACTTATCAAACAGGGTTTTTAGTTTCGTTTATTTTGGGTTAAGGACGCATCAAACCCTTTGGTCATAATGCACCCCTAAAACCCAGGGGGGGGGGGGGGGGCATTGCTGTCAGAACCGCCCCGGAGGGGGGGGAAAGGGGGGAAAAAAGGGGAAAAGTTTTGGTGTGTGTATTTTGTCAAATTTTCACCAGAAGATAGGCGACGGAGAGAGAACTGGTCAGGGGAAAAAGGGGTAACACAATGTTATTTTCAGTGTCCCCTTTTTTGCGTTATTTAGCAGCCCTCTCCCCCCGGCCCGACGGGGGATACAAAAAAATTATACCCCCTGCTTTTATTGGCGGGTCCCCAATTTTAACCTAAACCCCAAAAATTTCGGGTTTTTTAAATTTGAATAACGGCGCAACCTGTAGCCAGCAAATTGGGGGGGGGAAAAAGAAATTTTTGTTAAAAGAAATGAGGGGGAGTTTTTTAAAAAAATTTGGGACCCGCCGTGGTGTTGTCATTTTTTAATTTTTTTAATTTTTTTTTTTTTTTTTTTTTTTTATTTTGGATTTAGAATTTTTTAAACCTTATTTATTATTCACCTCAAACCTAAGGGGGAAAATCAAACAAAAAGTTAAAAACACGGGGAAAGGGGGGGGAAAGGTTTCGTTTGTTTATTTATTGGGGCCCTCCCGTTGGTATTGCCCCTCTCCCGGGGGGGGGGGGGGCGGGGCCCCCCAAGGAAGGGGGGAAAGGGGGTTCCCCCCGGCCCCCCACATTGCCCAGGGAGGGGGGGGGGGGGGGGGGGGGGGCCCCCCCCCCCCCCCCCGGGGGGGGGGGGGCCCTTTTAAAAGGGGGTTTTTTCGGGGAGGGAAGATTTTTTCCGGGGGGGGGTCCCCCTTTCCCTTTTGCTGAAAGTTTTTTGTTTTGAGGTGGGGACCCTTTTTTCCCCTTGGAAATTTGGGCCCCCTTTGGGGTTTTAAAAAAAAAAGGGGAAAAATTTAAAAGAAAAACTTTTGCAGATACAGGATTTTCAGTTTCGTTTATTTGGATTAGGACGCTCAACCGTTAGGTCATAATGCACCACTCTAACCTAGGTGGGGGGGGGGGCATGCTGGTCAGAACCAGCCACGGGTAAGGGGAGGAAAGGGGGGCTCTCACGTCGCGGTCGTCATCGTCTTCGTCATTCGTGGTGTCATTGTCGTCATCGTCGTCGAGGGGTCGTCAAGGGAAGGGGGAAAGGTCCCCGACGACGATTGCCAGAGCTCGCCTCTAGTTTCGGGGAGTAAGATACTACCCTTCATACTAGTTTATGTTTGCGAGGTAGACTTTTTCTCTTGAATCGCCTTTTACGATTAGCAGAGCCATGCTCTAGGCTAAATCTACCCCGGGCCCAGACGGGGAAGATACAGGAAGGAAAGGAGTAAGTTATACGGCGTTATTTCGAAGAATCAAAGAGAAGTGGCCTAAAATTCTATCACTGACAATAACTGAAGGATTTTTTTTTATTTGGATTAAGGATGCGTCAACCGTTAGGTCATAATGCACCACTCTAACCTAGGTGGGGGGGAGAGGCCCATGCTGGTCAGAACCAGACACGGGTAAGGGGAGGAAGGGGGGTTTCTCACGTCGCGGTCGTCATCGTCTTTGTCATCGTTCGTTGTGTCATTGTCATCGTCGCCGGGGGGTCGTTTTTTGTTTGTTTATTTGGATTAAGGACGCGTCAACCGTTAGGTCATAATGCACCACTCTAGCCTAAGGGGGGTGGGGAGGAGGGACCCATGCTGGTCAGAACCAGCCACGGGTAAGGGGAGGAAGGGGGGTTTCTCACGTCGCGGTCGTCATCGTCTTTGTCATCGTTCGTTGTGTCATTGTCATCGTCGCCGGGGGGTCGTCAAGGGAAGGGGGCAAGGTCCCCGACGACGATTGCCAGAGCTCGCCTCTAGTTTCGGGGAGTAAGATATTCCGCTCTTTCTAGCTGATGTTTGCGAGGTGGATTTTTTCTCTTGAATCGCCTTTTACGATTAGCAGAGCTACGCTCTGGGCCAATTCTACCCCGGGCCCAGACGGGGAAGATACAGGAAGGAAAGGAATATGCGGCTTTATTTCGAAGAATCGAAGAGTAGTGGCCTAAAATTCTATCACTGACAATAACTGAAGGAAAGATCGAACGAATCGAGTTTGTTCCTTTCTATGGCGCATAAATGTATGTGGCTCGATGCCAGACTGCCAGAAATGTAGACTAGGCTTTAGTGTGACTCGAGTAGTATTCCCGCCAAAACAGAACTTTTTTTTTTTATTTGGATTAAGGACGCGTCAACCGTTAGGTCATAATGCACCACTCTAGCCTAAGGGGGGGGGGGGGGGGGGGGGGGGGCCCATGCTGGTCAGAACCAGCCACGGGTAATGGGAGGAAGGGGGGTTTCTCACGTCGCGGTCGTCATCGTCTTTGTCATCGTTCGTTGTGTCATTGTCATCGTCGCCGGGGGGTCGTCAAGGGAAGGGGGCAAGGCCCCCGACGACGATTGCCAGAGCTCGCCTCTAGTTTCGGGGAGTAAGATATTCCGCTCTTTCTAGCTGATGTTTGCAAGGTGGACTTTTTCTCTTGAATCGCCTTTTACGATTAGCAGAGCCATGCTCTGGGCCAATTCTATCCCGGACCAACTTACTTCTCTCAGGCTGTAATATACAGCGATGAGAGTTGCTCGTGGCTAGAGCACATGAGTAATTAAATTACTATGGGTGCGTCAACCGTTAGATCATATGCACCCCTCTAGCCTATATAGCCTAGGGGATGAAGGCAGAAAATACCCATGCCGATCAGAATCAGACACGAGAATAGATATAGAATGGGGGATTTTCTCACGTCGACTGCCAGAGCTCGCCTGTAGTTTCGCCGTATCGGAAAGAAAAATGGATGTTCGCGAGATGCACTTTGACTCTTCTTCGGCTTTTACAATCAGCAGAGCCATGCTCAGGGCCCAATTCTCCAAGACAAGAATTCGACTTCCACCACCACGCTGTTTTCTTTATTAGACAATGCATTCTTGAGCAAGTAAAAATAAAGCTTTGAACAGTCGTATTTTTTTTTGTTTATTTGGATTACGGACGCGACAACCGTGAGGTCATAATGCACCACTCTAACCTAGGGGGGTGGGGGGTGGAGGAGCCCATGCTGGTCAGAACCAGTCACGGGTAGGGGGAGGAAGGGAGGTTTCTCACGTCGCAGTCGTCATCGTCTTTGTCATCGTTCGTGGTGTCATTGTCGTCATCGTCGTTGAGGGGTTGACAAGGGAGGGGGGCAAGGGCAAAAAACGGAGACGACCTGAGAAACTAGGGCGCTTCAACTGGGAAGGTCATAGTGCGCCGCCTGTGATATTACAAATTAAAAAATCAAGTTTGTTCATGTCTTTTTTTTACGTCTATCATTGTTTTTTTAAAATATTTTCTTACTTTAAAAGATTAAATAAAGTATTGAAATAGATAATTATGATAACAATAGAAATATGAAAATTATTTGATTGAAAAATAATATATTTTATTTTTGTACCGAAAATTAAATGTCAACGGTTAAATAACTTAGAACTCGTATTTCGAATAATGAATTTAAAAAATTGTCTCCATTGTCACATGATAGAAGTTCTTCATATTAATAGGCGAGACCAAATTGCGCTCCCACCATTTTATAGTAAATTCTGATGTACTACTACTATTATTATATTATGAACGCTTATAGGTGAAATTGTACATACTTTAAACAAATTTCAATAAAAACTCAAGCCTGGTGTATTCTTAAAATTACGTAATGTATGTACCTGAACTAGACTATCTAATATTTCGGACAATAAAACCTCAGTGTAGCCGTCTGCGGTGGCACATACGGTTAGGGCGTTGGTCCGGATCGTATGTTTCTACGAGGACGTGGGTAATCGTCCTTCATCGTCATCCATCACAATCATCGTCTCGGATTGCTTTAGTGCATTACTATGAGACGTTAAAGTAATAACAATCATCATCATTATCATCTCAATCAAGGGACTGTGTTCGTAATATTAATGTTTGCTCCAAACTACTAATAAATAAATTTAAATTAATGTTAAATTCGTTCACATTTTCAACGGCATAAAAATACTAACTATTTGCTTTACATTCTTTTCATAGTAAAGAAAAGGAAAACCTTCCCAAAATTAGTTCCTTCCTACGACGACGTGAGATTTTGCTGAAGGTGAATCTGAATTGGTTTCAAGATTTAATGTTGAGTATAGAAGAGGGGTTTTTTCTTTAATTGTGTTGGCTGAGTATGCTAGCATACTTTTTATAAGAATGTAATTCAGAGCTATTTTTTTAGGTTGTGATATTTATACGTGAGGATTTCTTGTTAGGCCTAAGTTAAGATTTATTTCATTTGTTTTTATTTAGGTTCGGGGGACTTTACCTCGTTTCCGTTATGATAAATTAATGTAGTTGGCTTGAAAAAGTTTTTTTACCATTATCTTTAAATTATTTATTTTTATTTGGAGTAAAGATTATATTTTTTATATCTATTTTATGTTAGTGATTTTTTCTGAGTATTTCAAAAAATAATCGAAGATTTAAACTTCTGTCTCGTGCTTTCAGAACACTTGCTTTCAATAAGCTAATTAATTTAGTTGAGGATTTTATCTCAAAGTAAGAATATCATAGGGTTTAGAATAAAAAGAAGAAAGTAGGAAGTATAAGACTGTTAGGATTTTTTGTTTATTTGGATTAAGGACGCGTCAACCGTTAGGTCATAATGTACCACTCTTGCCTAAGGGGGGGGGGGGGGGGGGGGGGCGAGGAGGGGTCCATGCTGGTCAGACGACGTGAGAAACTAGGGCGCTTCAACCGGTTAGGTCATATTGCGCCGCCTGTGAATGAAAGGAAATGAGAAGAGTGAATGCAGGTATGTTTGATGATTAGATTGTTTTCTAAGTGTATAAATAACAAAATAAATTGATGATGAAGAAAGTAATAGCAAAATAAAAGTTATGTATGTAAATGAAAATAAAGAAAAGAAACAAATGTGTAAGATGTAAATTTAAAATTTTTTGTTAAATAGATTACAATGGATGAGAAATTTAGAAAGTTTGTCGCCGTTATCATATGATAGAAGTTCTTCATATGATTGGGAGAGATCAAATCGCGTGCGCAATGCATCTATTTGGCACATTCTGCTAGCATATGATGCACGGTTAAGGTACATCCCCATGTGTCACATATGGGAATAACCTTTTCTCTGGTTAAGAGATATCCGTGTGTTAGGCGTGTATGGCCTATACGAATTCTAGACAATACCACCTCTTCTCTACGTGAGAGTCGAGACGTAGGTGGACGAATTTTGTTAGTCAATGTGGGCATCACACTATGCAATTTGTTATTTTGCAACACATCCCACGATGCTTGTCGCAAATCCAACAATCTTTGCTTGTATCCACTCTTGACATCTGGAACGGGAACTAGATTGAAATCAACGTCGCGACGCTGGGAAGCTTCCTTAGCAGCCCGATCAGCGTGTTCATTTCCCTCTATGCCCACGTGTCCAGGTATCCAGCAAAACTCTATTATATATCCCTTAGAGGTTAGTTTTTCTAAATAGAATTGGATGTCTTGTACCAAATGATGACTAGAATACATAGTTTTATAGCTTGAAGTGAACTTAAGCTATCTGAACAAAAAAGGTATTCTCCACAACGACAGCGTAGAATGTATTTAAGAGCTTCACGGATGGCGAATAACTCTGCAGTGAAAACTGAACACACGTCGCTTAGCCTGAAACGTTCAGTTAAGGTGGAGCAATAAAAGGCACTTCCAACCTTGTTGTCAATTTTGGAGCCATCTGTGAAAACCTTTGATGTTCATGGCAAATCTTTCTAAAGTTAATTTTGAATACACTATCGCAAGTAGAGTTCTTATCAAAACGACAAAGATCAAATATAATAATCGGCTCTGGTGTAAACCAGGGCGGGTTATTGCTAAATACAAAATTAAAAAACTTTTGGCAGATGAAATTCTATAAGATTAAACAAAAGTTTACAGAACTAGCCACGGGTAAGGGGAGGAAGGGGGTTTCTCACGTCGCGGTCGTCATCGTCTTTGTCATCGTTCGTTGTGTCATTGTCATCGTAACCGGGGGGTCGTCAAGGGAAGGGGACAAGGTCTCCGACGACGATTGCCAGAACTCGCCTCTAGTTTCGGGGAGTAAGATACTCCGCTCTTACTAGCTGATGTTTGCGAGGTGGACTTTTTCTCTTGAATCGCCTTGTACGATTAGCAGAGCCATGCTCTGGGCCAATTCTACCCCGGACCCAGACGGGGATTGGTCCTAGTAGAATATAAGGATCTTCAACAGGTCGGATACCGATATACCGTGCAGACGACGACGACGTGAGAAACTAGCACTCTATTCAACCAAATAGGTCATCTGCACCCTTTGTAATATTGAAAGTTAGTAGCCCTACGTCTGTATTTTTTATATTCTTTTAAGTTTATAAAATGAAGAAAAATTTAAAAATGATTGTGATAAACAAATAACAATTTTGTAATAGAATTATTTGATGGTTTTGTTTATTTGGGCCGTCCGCGGTGGCAAAATGCGATAAGGGCACTGGTCCGAAGGGTATGGCTCTACGAGGACGTAGGTTCAAATCCCGTATAAGGAATGGTTTTTGTTATCGTCCTTCACGCTAATCAATCACCACTCATCGTCTCGAATAGCCTTAGTGCATTACTGTATGAGACGTTAGGGATTTTTTTTATTATAAGGTTTAATGGCGCGTCATATTATGCGCGTTATGTCATATTGCGCCTCATGTTATAATGTAGTTTATTAGTTAGTTTATAACACTATATTCTTTTTTTCCAAACGGGAGGAACGTAAGGGGTGACGCGGGGAGACGCGGCGTGGACAGGCTTGTGCTGGTCAGAACCAGCCACAAGCAAGTAGGTGGCCGGGATCGAGTCGGGGAATGATATTTGATGCATGTTTGATGTTTATTACGTTAAAGGGCGCTTCAACCGTTAAGTCATATTGCGCCTCCTGTGATAATGTAGTTTATAACTATATTTTTCCAATGGGGAGGAACGAAAGGGGTGACGTGGGGAGACGTAGGGTGGACAGTAGGTGGGCCGAAAAACAACATTTTTTTTTTTTTTAAGTCGTAATACCGCAGGAAAAGTTGCGAATTGTGGAGACTAAACAATCTTTAAAAAAATTTAAAAATCGGTTCATATCTTCCGGTCGCGCATGTGCTCTAAAGTTTTCCAAAATTTGGAAAATTTTGATTTTTTTTTTTTTTTTTTTAGTTGTAATCCCGGGCGGAAAAGGTTGCAAATTGGTAAGACTAAAAAGGGGGAAAAAAATAAAAAAAATCGGTTTATATCTTCCGGTCGCGCATGTGCTCTAAAGTTTTCCAAAAATTTTGAAAAATTCACATTTTTACGATAATTTTTAATATTTTTTAACATAGAAGAAAATTTAAAATATGAAAAATTCGAGCTTTTACATTCGGGAAAGGCTTATTTAAAAATGTTAAAAATTATCGTAAAAATGTGAATTTTTCAAAATTTTGGAAAAGTTTAGAGCACATGCGCGACCGGAAGATATGAACCGATTTTTAATTTTTTTTTTTATTTTTTAGTCTCCACAATTCGCAACTTTTCCGCGGTATTACGACTTAAAAAAAAATGTTGTTTTTCGGCCCACCCTAGTGGACAGGCTTGTGCTGATCAGAACAAGCCACAAGCAAGAGAGGGCATGGGAGAAGGTGGTCGTGGGCAAGCAAATTATCGACGTCGTGTGAAACTAGGGCGCTCAACCTGTTAGGGCATATTGCGCCGCCAGTGATATTGAAAGTTGATGAAATGAGTTAAAATTGTGTTTGATTATTACATTGTTTTCTAAGTTTAGTAAAGAAAAGAAAATTATGTTGGTGATAGATAGAAGCTGAAGAGACGACGACGACGTGAGAAACTAGGGCGCTTCAACCGGTTAGGTCATATTGCGCCGCCTGTTCTGAAGCGACTAGCAGCAAATTATATTTCTCATGTCTTGCTACTTTGAATTTGATAAAATTGTTTATCATTAACTAGATAAGCTGAAGAGAGATATTCGAATGTAAGTAAATAAACTTAGAAAATGTGAATGATGTGAATTTAATTGTTAGTTTTTTTTTAAATTTGGATTAAGGACGCGTCAACCGTTAGGTCATAATGCACCACTCTAGCCAAAGGGGGGTGAAGGAGGAGAGGCCCATGCTGGTCAGAACCAGCCACGGGTAAGGGGAGGAAGGGGGGTTTCTCACGTCGCGGTCGTCATCGTCTTTGTCATCGTTCGTTGTGTCATTGTCATCGTCGCCGGGGGGTCGTCAAGGGAAGGGGGCAAGGTCCCCGACGACGATTTCCAGAGCTCGCCTCTAGTTTCGGGGAGTAAGATACTCCGCTCTTTCTAGCTGATGTTTGCGAGGTGGACTTTTTCTATTGAATCGCCTTTTACGATTAGCAGAGCCATGCTCTGGGCCAAATTCTACCCCGGGCCCAGACGGGGGAATTAAATTGTTAAATAAATAACTTTGAATGAGAAATTTATAAAGTTAGTCGCCGCTATCATGTGATAGAAGTAGGCCTACTTCATGTGATTGAGAGAGAACAAATTACGTGCCCAAGACGTCCATATTTGGTACTTCTGCTAACATATTGAGGGTGCGTCAACCGTTAGGTCCATAATACGCCACTCTAGCCTATAGGAGATGTGACGAGGAGGAGGAGGGGCCGATGCTGGTCAGAACCAGCCACGGGTAGATGTATTGAAGGCGGGAGTGTAATGCCGCCAAGGGTTGGTGCACGCTTTTAGTTTCTGGGTGCAAAATACTTAGTGTTGGCAATTTTCAGAAAATTTTAATTTGTTGAAAATTTACATGAAAATTTTCAAAAAAATTAAAAAATTTAGTGTTATCATATAACTTGATGTTCGTACTTAAAAAAATGGTTACAAATTTATCGTAAACTTACAGGTAATGTGCCTGGTAAAGCGACTGATACTCCTGTATTATCATTACCGGTACTAAAATACTTAAATTGTAATTAAATATAGAAGGTATTGGAAGACATTTTGTTTGAATATAGGCTAACTTTATTTTTCTGGCAGGCAACAAACGAATTTTTTTGCTTTGAATGGCAAATAGCTGACGCTCATAAAATGCTAACAAGATTTTTTTGGTTTATTTGGATTAAGGACGCGTCAACCGTTAGGTCATAATGCACCACTCTAGCCTTAGGGGGGTGGGGAGGAGGGGCCCATGCTGGTCAGAACCAGCCACTAGTAAGGTAAGGGAAGGAAGGGGGGTTTCTCACGTCGCGGTCGTCATCGTCTTTGTCATCGTTCGTTGTGTTCATTGTCAATCGTCGCCGGGTGTCGTCAAGGAAGGGGGCAAGGTCCCCGACGACGATTCCAGAGCTCGCCTCTAGTTTCGGGGAGTAAGATACTCCGCTATTACTAGCTGATGTTTGCGAGGTGGACTTTTTCTCTTGAATCGCCTTTTACGATTAGCAGAGACATGCTCTGGGCCAAATTCTACCCCGGGCCCAGACGGGGGAATTAAATTGTTAAATAAATAACTTTGAATGAGAAATTTATAAAGTTTGTCGCCGCTATCATGTGATAGAAGTTCTTCATATGATTGAGAGAGAACAATTAATTACGTGCCCAAGACGTCATATTTGGTACTTCTGCTAATATATTAAGGGTGCGTCAACCGTTAGGTCATAATACGCCACTCTAGCCTAGGGGATGTGAGGAGGAGGAGGGGCCGATGCTGGTCAGAACCAGCCACGGGTAGTAGTATTGAAGGGGGGAGTGTATGCCGCCAAGGGTTGGATTGGAGCGCGCTTTTAGTTTCTGGGTGTAAAATACTCTTTCCCCCATCTTAGCATAGGCCTACTAACTGATGTTTACCAGTTACATTATGCCTCTTTCCCCGCCTTACATTCGGCAGAGGAAAATCTTTGTCTGATTCTGTTTGTACCCCGGGCCTAGACGAGGGTCCCGACTCTGCAGACTTGGGAGTCGAGACGCAGGTGTAAGCCTACCCTAATGTTATTCCTCACTGCGATTACACAAGTTTTAAGAGTGCACCTTGATCATAAAGCAAATCAATGCTGGGTTGGGTTCCTAGGTTCGACTCACGCGTTCTGTCCAACAACCGTAGTATTCTGTCTCTAGATATAATTAGTCACCCGGTGGTGGGGAGGGGGGGCGAGTTAGGTAAGCTGACGTACACTCTACAATCAACACCCCTGTCATAGTATCATTCAATGAATCACATGTGCATTTGCCAGACAACACGCAAAAACGACGACGTGAGAAACTATAGGGGGCTTCAACCGGTTAGGTTATATTGCGCCGCCTGTGATATTGAAAATTGATGAGATGAGTTAATTGGTGTGTTTGATGATTAGATTGTTTTCTAAGTGTATACATAAGATTTTTTTGGTTTATTTAGATTAAGGACGCGTCAACCGTTAGGTCATAATGCACCACTCTACCCTATAGGGGATATGAGGAGGGGCCCATGCTGGTCAGAACCAGCCACGGAGAGAGGTTTATCACGTCGCGGTCGTCATCGTCTTTATCATCGTTCGTTTGTGGCATTGTCATCGTCGTTTTGTTATTTGGATTAAGGGACGCGTCAACCGTTATGTCATAATGCACCACTCTAGCCTAAGAGGGGGGGGGGGTGAGGAAGGGCCCATGCTGGTCAGAACCCGCCACGGGTAAGGGGTGGAAGGGGGTTTCTCACGTCGCGGTCGTCATAGTCTTTGTCATCGTTCGTTGTGTCATTGCCATCGTCGTCAAGGGAAATGGGGGGTGTCCCCAACGACGATTGCCAGAGCTCGCCTCTAGTTTCGAGGAGTAATATTCTCCCCTCCTACTATAGTTGATGTTTGCGAGGTGGACTTTTTCTCTGGAATCGCCTTTTACGATTAGCAGAGCCATGTTCTGGGCCAATTCTACCCCGGACCCAGACAGGACTTGATAAAAGACCTATATACTTGTTTTTATTTACCTTATTTTATCTGTCAAACTATAAATTGTGTTTCGAAAAAGTTAATATTTAAATTTTTATTACTTACATCTTAACTTTGGAAACAAACCATGAACGTGATCGTTTTGCGTGTTTGTGTAGTTGTTCCTACCTAATCCGAGTTCAGTGCTCGTCGACGACAATGGTGCAACCTAGTGCAGCAACAGCCAGCACCGAGCTTCACCGCAACCACCAATGTCCTACCACATCCTCTCACGACCCGCTGGTGGTATCTCCCTCTAATCACAAGACCGGTCACAGCCTAAAGACAAGACAGTCGAACATAACTTACAGCTTTATAATGTTATTCTGGCAAGTGTGTGCCTATGTGCGGGCGTATAGAGAGAGTGTATGTCGGGCTATTTCAAGCTGGTTTTATCTAGATGGTAATTTCCATACATCATTGCCTCCGCCGTTATCATGATGACAATATTGAGAGAGTGAGTGGGAGGTGGGGTTCTAATAAGCCAGAACATTATACACTTTGACTTTGCAACATCATCATGGGCTTCTGCTCAATCCTCATATTAAAGTCGAGCCATGGGTTAAGTATTTTCATTTAGTTTAAAATATCGTATAAATAGGCCTAAACGTTTTAAGTTAATTAAATTAGATTTAAGGGCACGTCAACCGTTAGGCAATAATGTGCCACTGTAGTCTAGGGGATGGCCCACGGGATGGGGAAGATTGGGGGGGGGGGGTTACTATAGTGATATTATTGTTTGGCATTTGTCCCCAAAAATAAAACATTGTTCTAGTTTGAAGAGCCACAGCCAAATACGGCTGGCCTGCCATTAAAATAACTTTTTTGTTTTAATGACATTTTAACATAAAATTTATGTTTTACTATGATTTATTTTCAAACATTGGATGCAGTGTTGTAGCCATCATGAATTGGCAATGGGTTGGAGGGGGGTCGGCCTTGTTTTTTTTGTTGGTTTATTTGGATTAAGGACGCGTCAACCGTTAGGTCATAATGCACCACTCTAGCCTAAGGGGGGGGGGGGGAGGGGCCCATGCTGGTCAGAACCAGCCACGGGTAAGGGAAGGAAGGGGGGTTTCTCACGTCGCGGTCGTCATTGTCTTTGTCATCGCTCGTGGTGTCATTGTCATCATCGTCGTCGACGGATCGTCAAGGGAAAGTGGGGAAAGGTGGAGGACGTGGTCCTCGACGACGATTGCCAGAGCTCGCCTCTAGTTTCGGGGAGTTTTTGGTTTGTTTTGATTAAGGACGCGTCAACCGTTAGGTCATAATGCACCACTCTAGCCTAAGTTTTTTTTTTTTGGTTTATTTGGATTAAGGACGCGTCAACCGTTAGGTCATAATGCACCACTCTAGCCTAAGGGGGGTGCTGGTCAGAACCAGCCACGGGTAAGGGGAGGAAGGGGGGGTTTCTCACGTCGCGGTCGTCATCGTCTTTGTCATCGTTCGTTGTGTCATTGTCATCGTCGTCGGGGGGTCGTCAAGGGAAGGGGGTAAGGTCCCCGACGACGATTGCCAGAGCACGCCTCTAGGTTCGGGGAGTAATATACTCCCCGCTTACTAGCTGCTGTTTGCGAGGTGGACTTTTTCTCTTGAAGTGCCTTTTACGATTATCAGGGCCATGCTCTGGGCCAATTCTACCCCGGGCCCAGACGGGGCTAATTATATACTCCGCACTTACTAGCTGATGTTTGCGAGGTGGACTTTTTCTCTTGAATCGCCTTTTTTTCGTTTTGAATGGGTTGGAGGGGGGTCGGCCTTGAAAAGCAGAAAAACTAATTAGTATAGGGTTTTAGGGTAAAGTTATGATATGGTATCTTTTCGGCGAAAATGTCGCATTTGCAACTTTTAGAAGCCTAAATACATGCAAAAAATGACCAAATTTAGAATAATATTATATTAATAGTGATGATTGTCTATGCAATACAAACCGGAGGCAACTAGGGCCTATATCACGACAACGACGTTAGAAACTAGGGCACTTCAACCGGTTAGGTCATATTGCGACACCTGTGATAATGAAAGTTGATGCGATGAGTTTTTTATTTGTATTAAGGACGCGTCAACCGTTAGGTCATAATGCACCACTCTAGACTAAGGGGTGGGGGAGGAGGGGCCCATGCTGGTCAGAACCAGCCACGGGTATAAGGGGAGGAAGGGGGGTTTCTCACGTCGCGGTCGTCATCGTCTTTGTCATCGCTCGTGGTGTCATTGTCGTCATCGTCGAGGAGGGGTCGTCACGGGAAATGGGGGAAAGGGGGGGGGGACGTGGTCCTCGACGACGATTGCCAGAGCTCGCCTCTAGTTTCGGGGAGTAATTATATACTCCGCACTCACTAGCTGATGTTTGCGAGGTGGACTTTTCTCTTGAATCGCCTTTTTTTCTTTTTGAATGGGTTGGAGGGGGGTCGGCCTTGAAAAGCAGAAAAACTGATTAGTATGGGGTTTTGGGGTAAAGTTATGCTAAGGTATCTTTTCGGCGAAAATGTCGCATTTGCAACTTTTAGAAGCCTAAAAACATGCTTAAAATGACAAAATTTAGAATAATATTATATTAATAGTGATGATTGGCTATGCAATACAAACCGGAGGCAACTTTCACGACAACGACGTTAGAAACTAGGGCGCTTCAACCGGTTAGGTCATATTGCGACACCTGTGATAATGAAAGTTGATGAGATGAGTTAATGGTGTGTTTGATAATTCGATTATTTTCTAGTGTAGGCCCTATATAAGTATAAGAAAATAAAATGATAACTTTTTTAAAACTTTCCTAAGGTTATAATTTTATTAGATACAATAGAACAATATTTCTAAGCTACTTCAGCTTCTTCCTTGGGTTTACTGTTGTTTTCTTCTATTTATAGCCATAGGAACTTCTTTATTAAAATTGCATTCCAATGCGCTGCTCAGTCTTTTGTTTATTTAGATTAAGGGCGCGTCAACCGTTAGATCATAATGCGCCACTCTAGCCTAGCGGATTTTTGTTGGTTTATTTGGATTAACTTAAGGACGCGTCAACCGTTCTGTCATAATGCATCACTCTAGCGTAGGGAATATGGGGAGTAGGGGCCTATGCTGGTCAGAACCAGCCACGGGTATAAGGGGAGGAAGGGGGGTTTCTCACGTCGCGGTCGTCATCGTCTTTGTCATCGCTCGTGGTGTCATTGTCGTCATCGTCGTCGAAGGGTCGTCTGGGAGAAATGGGGGAAAGGGGGGGGGGGACGTGGTCCTCGACGACGATTGCCAGAGCTCGCCTCTAGTTTCGAGGAGTAATTATATACTCCGCACTTACTAGCTGATGTTTGCGAGGTGGAATTTTCTCTTGAATCGCCTTTTTTTCTTTTTGAATGGGTTGGAGGGGGGTCGGCCTTGAAAAGCAGAAAAACTAATTAGTATGGGGTTTTGGGGTAAAGTTATGCTAAGGTATCTTTTCGGCGAAAATGTCGCATTTGCAACTTTTAGAAGCCTAAAAACATGCTTAAAAATGACAAAATTTGCAACAATCACGACAACGACGTTAGAAACTAGGGCGCTTCAACCGGTTAGGTCATATTGCGACACCTGTGATAATGAAAGTTGATGAGATGAGTTAATGGTGTGTTTGATAATTCGATTATTTTCTAGTGTAGGCCCTATATAAGTATAAGAAAATAAAATGATAACTTTTTAAAAACTTTCCTAAGGTTATAATTTTATTAGATACAATAGAACAATGTTTCTAAGCTACTTCAGCTTCTTCGTCGGGTTCTCTGTTGTTTTCTTCTATTTATAGCCATAGGAACTTCTTTATTAAAATTGCATTCCAATGCACTGCTCAGTCTTTTGTTTATTTAGATTAAGGGCGCGTCAACCGTTAGGTCATAATGCGCCACTCTAGCCTAGCGGGTTTTTGTTGGTTTATTTGGATTAACTTAAGGACGCGTCAACCGTTATGTCATAATGCATCACTCTAACGTAGGGGATATGGTGAGTAGGGGCCAATGCTGGTCAGTTTTGGTTTATTTGGTTTAAAGGGGACGCGTCAACCGTTAGGTCATAATGCACCACTCTAACCTAGGGGGGGGGAGGAGGGGCCCATGCTGGTCAGAACCAGCCACGGGTAAGGGGAGGAAGGTGGGTTTCTCACGTCTCGGTCGTCATTGTCTTTGGCATCGTTCGTTGTGTCATTGTCATCTTCGTCGGGGCCGGAAGTCGTCAATGGAAGGGGGAGGTGTCCCGGACGACGTTTGCTAGAGCTTGTCTCTCGTTTCGGGGAGTAATATACTCCCCTCCTACTAGCTGATGTTTGCGAGGTGGACTTTTTCTCTTGAATTGCCTTGTACGATTAGCAGTCACAAAAGTACAACACCTACGTTGAATGGTTGCCTTGTCGAATTGAAGTTTGAAATCATTTTGAGGTGGCTATATTGGCCGTGTACCGGATCAGAAAAATTTTGAAAAAATATTTTGATTTCTAAATTAGCCAACGACGACGACGTGAGAAACTTAGGGCGCTTCAAACCGGTAAGGTCATATTGCGCCGCCTGTGAATGAAAGTATTTTTTTTTTTTTGAGTTTATTTGGATTAAGGACGAGTCAACCGTTAGGTGCATAATGCCACCACTCTAGCCTAAGGGGTTGGGGGGGAAGGGGGAGGGGGTGCCCCTGCTGGGTCAGAAGCAGCCCGGGTAAGGGGAGCAAGGGGGGTTTCTCACGTCGCGGTCGTCATCGTCTTTGTCATCGTTCGTTGTGTCATTGTCATCGGCGCCGGGGGGTCGTCAAAGGGGAAAGGGAACAAGGTCCCCCAACGACGATTGCCAGAGCTCGCTTCTAGTTCGGGGGGTAAGATACTCCGCTCTTTCTAGCTGATGTTTGCAAGGTGGACTTTTTCTCTTGAATCGCCTTTTACGATTAGCAGAGCCATGCTCTGGGCCAATTCTACCCCGGGCCCAGACGGGGAAAGTAAATGAGAAGAGTTAATGCAGGTATATTTGATGATTAGATTGTTTTCTAAGTGTATAATTAACAAAATAAAATGATGATGAAAGAAATAGCAAAATAAAGTTATGTATGTGAATGAAAATAAGAAAAGAAAGAAAGTGTATGATTTGAATTAAATTTTGTTAAATAGATTACTATGGATGAGAAATTTTGAAAGTTTGTCGCCGTTATTATATTATAGATTTGGTTTATTTGGATTAAGGACGCGTCAACCGTTAGGTCATAATGCACCACTCTAGCCTAAGGGGGGTGGGGAGGAGGAGCCCATGCTGGTCAGAACCAGCCCCTGGTTTAAAGGGGGGGAAGGGGGTTTCTCACGTCGCGGTCGTCATCGTCTTTGTCATCGTTCGTTGTGGATTGTCATCGTCGGCGGGGGTCGTCAAGGGAGGGGACAAGGTTTCCGCGACGATTGCAGAGCTCGCCTCTAGTTTCGGGGAAGTAAGTACTCCGCTTCTAGCTGATGTTTGGAAGTGGACTTTTTCTCTTGAATCGCCTTTTACGATTAGCAGAGCCTGCTTTGGGCCTATTAAGGGCCTTGGTGAATGAAAGTAAAAATGAGGTTATGCCAAAGGTTAGTTTTTATGATTAATTGTTTTCTAAGTGTATAAATAACAAAAATAAATTATGATGATGAAAGTAAAAGGGAAAATAAAAGTTATGTATGTGAATGAAAATAAATAAAATTAAAGAAATACGTGTATGATTTGGAATTAAAATTTTGTTAAATGGATTTCTATGGATGAGAAATTTTAAAAATTTGTCGCCGTTATCATATGATAGAAGTTCTTCATATGATTGGGAGAGATCAAATTGCATGCGCAAGGCATCATATTTGGTACATTCTGCTAGCATATGATGTACGGTTAAAGGTACATCCCAAAATGTGTCACATTGGGAATAACCTTTTTTCTCTTTTTAAGAGATATTTGTGAGTTAGGGGTGTGGCCTATACGAAGTCCGGTTTCGAAGCCATTCCACTATATTATTTTGACTTGGTAGCATATTTTGGAAAAAGAAACCGGTCGAAGCCTATATTTTACTTTGCCAAGATGGCGATTTTTTCAAAGTTTTTTTTAAATTAAAATGGAAACATTC
>JAMZAV010010857.1:0-18392 GCA_024449915.1 Sweltsa coloradensis
ATGCAATTGCAATGACAATCGGACATTCTTACAAAATCAACTAACGAAAACTAGCAAATTGACAAAATGAAACTGTGAAAATGTAAAACTTACAATTTGAAAATGACTAAAACAAGCAAACTGACAAAATGTTATTGACAAACTGACAATATTACAAAATCAAACTGACGAAAACTAGCAAATTTGACAAAACGAAACTGTGAAAATGAAAAACTTACAATTTGAAACTGACTAAAACAAGCAAACAGACAAAATGTTATTGACAAACTGACAATATTACAATATAAAACTGACGAAAACTAGCAAATTAACAAAATGAAACTGTCAAACTAAAAAAATGAAAATCTGACAAAATGACAAACTTTCAATATGAAAATTACTAAAACTAACAACCTGACAAAATGCAATTGACAATCTGACATTCTTACATTTTGTAAGAATGTCAGATTGTTAATTGCATTTTGTCAGGTTGTTAGTTTTATTCATTTCCATATTGTAAGTTTGTCATTTTGTCAGATTTTCATTTTCACGGTTAGACAGTTTCATTTTGATAATTTGCTAGGTTTTCGTCAGTTTGATATTGTAATATTGTCAGTTTGTCAATAACATTTTGTCAGTTTGCTTGTTTTAGTCATTTTCAAATTGTAAGTTTTTCATTTTCCACAGTTTCATTTTGTCAATTTGCTAGTTTTCGGTCAGTTTGATTTTGTAAGAATGTCAGATTGTCAATTGCATTTTGTCAGGTTGTTAGTTTTAGTCATTTTCATTATTTAAGTTTGTCATTTTGTCAGATTTTCATTTCACAGTTTTTAAGTTTCATTTTGTTATTTTGGCTAGTTTTCGTCACTTGATATTTTTAATATTGTCAGTTTTTACAATAACATTCTGTCAGTTTGCTTGTTTTAGTCATTTTCAATTGAAGTATTTTCATTTTCACATTTTTCATTTGTTAATTTGCTAGTTTTTGTTAGTTTGTTTTTGTAGATGTCCGATTGTCAATTGCATTTTGTCAGGTTTTAGTTTTAATCATTTTTTATATTTTAAGTTTGTCATTTTGTCAGATTTTTATTTTTTTAGCTTGACAGTTTCATTTTGTTAATTTGCAAGTTTTCGGTCAGTTTTATTTTTTAGAATGTCAGATTGTTTTAATTGCATTTTGTCAGGTTGTTAGTTTTAGTCATTTCCATATTGTTAGTTTGTCATTTTGTCAGATTTCATTTTCACGGTTAGAGAGTTTAATTTTGTTAATTTGCTAGGTTTTCGTCAGTTTGATATTGTAATATTGTCAGTTTTGTCAATAACATTATGTCAGTTTGTTAGTTTTAGTCATTTTCTTTATGTAAGTTTGTCATTTTTTCAGATTTTTATTTTCAACATTTTCAAAGTTTCATTTGATATTTTGCTAGTTTTCGTCACTTTGATATTGTCATTTTGTCAGTTTGTCAATAACATTTTGTCAGTTTGCTTGTTTTAGTCATTTTGAAATTGTAAGTATTTCATTTTTACGTTTCGTTTTGTCAAATTGCTAGTTTTCGTCAGTTTGTGTTTTATAAGAATGTCCGATTGTCAAATTTCATTTTGTCAGGTTGTTAGTTTTAGTCATTTTCATATTTTAAGTTTGTCATTTTGTCAGATTTTCATTTTTTTTTGTTTGACAGTGTCATTTTGTTAATTTGCCCAGTTTTCGTCAGTTTTATATTGTAATATTGTCAGTATGTCAATAACATTTTGTCAGTTTGCTTGTTTAGTCATTTTCAAATTGTAAGTTTTTCTTTTCACAGTTTTTATTTTGTCAATTTGCTAGTTTTTGTTACCTTGATTTTGTAAGAATGTCAGATTGTCAATTGCATTTTGTCAGGTGTTAGTTTTTAGTCATTTGCATTTGTAAGTTTGTTATTTTGTCAGATTTTCATTTTCACAGTTTCAAAGTTCATTTTGTTAATTTGCTAGTTTTTTGTCCCCTTTGATATTGAATATTGTCAGTTGTCAATAACATTTTGTCAGTTTGCTTGTTTTAGTCATTTTTCAAATTGTTAGTATTACATTTTCACAGTTTCGTTTTGTCAATTGCTAGTTTTCGTCAGTTTGTGTTTGTTAGATGTCCGATTGTCAATTGCATTTTTTTCAGGTTGTTATTTTAGTAATTTTCATATTGAAAGTTTGTCATTTTGTCAGATTTTCATTTTTTTAGTTTGACAGTTTCATTTTGTTATTTAATTTTTGTATTTTTTGTGTTTTATATTGTAATATTGTCAGTTTGTCAATAACATTTTGTCTGTTTGCTTGTTTTAGTCATTTCCAAATTGTAAGTTTTTCATTTTTACAGTTTCATTTTGTCAATTTGCAAGATTTCGTCACTTTGATGTTGTAATATTGTCAGTTTGTCAATAACATTTTGCCAGTTTGCTTGTTTTAGTCATTTTCAAATTGTAAGTTTTTTTATTTTCACAGTTTCGTTTTGTCAAATTGCTAGTTTTCGGTTTAGTTTGTGTTTGTAAGAATGTCCGATTGTCCAATGCATTTTGTCAGGTTGTTAGTTTTTATTCATTTTTATTATGAAAGTTTGTCATTTTGTCAGATTTTCATTTTCACAGTTTCAAAGTTCATTTGGTTAATTTGCTAGTTTTTGTCAGTTTGATATTGTAATATTGTCAGTTTGTCAATAACATTTTGTCAGTTTGCCTGTTTTAGTCATTTTCAAATTGTCAGTTTTTCATTTTGACAGATTTTCATTTTTACAGTTTGACAGTTTCATTTTGTTAATTTGCTAGTTTTCGTCAGTTTGATATTGTAATATTGTCAGTTTGTCAATAACATTTTGTCAGTTTGCTTGTTTTAGTCATTTTCAAATTGTAAGTTTTACATTTTCACAGTTTATTTTGTCAATTTGCTAGTTTTCGTTAGTTGATTTTGAAAGAAAGTCAGATTGTCGATTGCATTTTGTCAGGTTGTTAGTTTTAGTAATTTTCATATTGAAAGTTTGTCATTTTGTCAGATTTTTATTTTTTTTTGTGTGACAGTTTTATTTTTTAATTTGCTAGTTTCGTCAGTTTTATATTGTAATATTGTCATTTGTCAATAACAAATTTTTTCTGTTTGCTTGTTTTAGTCATTTCAAATTGTAAGTTTTTTCATTTTCACAGTTTTCATTTTGTCAATTTGCACGATTTCCCTCAGTTTGATTTTGTAAGAATGTCAGATTGTTAATTAGATTTTGTCAGGGTTGTTAGTTTTAGTCATTTCCAATTGTTAGTTTGTCATCTTGTCAGATTTTTTATTTTCACGGTTAACAGTTTCATTTTGTTAATTTGCTAGGGTTTTCGGGCAGTTTGATATTGTAATATTGTCAGATTGTCAATTGCATTTTGTCATGTTGTTAGTTTTAGTCATTTTCATTATGAAAGTTTGTCATTTTGTCAGATTTTCATTTTCACAGTTTAAAAGATTCATTTTGTTATTTTGCTAGTTTTTGTCACTTTGATGTTGTAATATTGTCAGTTTGTCAAAACATTTTTGCCAGTTTGCTTGTTTTAGTCATTTTCAAATTGTAAGTTTTTCATTTTCACAGTTTCGTTTTGTCAAATTGCTAGTTTTCGTCAGTTTGTGTTTGTAAGAATGTCCGATTGTCAATTGCATTCTGTCAGGTTGTTAGTTTTTTTCATTTTCATTATGAAAGTTTGTCATATGGGCAGATTCACATTCATAGTTTTCAAAATTCATTTGGTTAATTTCGTTAGTTTTTGTCAGTTTGATTTCGTAAGAATGTTTAGATTGTCAAATTGCATTTTGCCAGGTTGTTAGTTTTCGGTCATTTTTATATTGTGAGTTTGTAATTTTGACAGATTTTCATTTTTACAGTTTTAAAGTTTCATTTTGTTAACTTGTTAGTTTTCGTCAGTTTGATATTGTAATATTGTCGTTTTTTCAATAACATTTTGTCATTTGCTTGTTTTAGTCATTTTCAAATTGTAAGTTTTTACAGTTCATTTTGTCAATTTGCAAGTTTTCGTTAGTTTGAATTTGTAAGAATGTCAGATTGTCAATTGCATTTTGTCATGTTGTTAGTTTTAGTCATTTTCATTATGAAAGTTTGTCATTTTGTCAGATTCACATTTTTATAGTTTGACAGTTTCATTTTGTTAATTTGCTAGTTTTTGTCACTTTGATATTGTAATATTGTCAGTTTGTCAATAACATTTTGTCAGTTTGCTGTTTTAGTCATTTTCAATTTTTAAGTTTTTTCATTTTCACAGTTTCATTTTGTCAATTTGCTAGTTTTCGTTAGTTTGATATTGTAATATTGTCAGTTTGTCAATAACATTTTGTCAGTTTGCTTGTTTTAGTCATTTTCAAATTGAAGTATTTCATTTTCACATTTTCATTTTGTCAATTTGCTAGTTTTTGTTAGTTTGTTTTTGTAAGAATGTCCGATTGTCAATGCATTTTTTCAGGTTGTTAGTTTTAATCATTTTCATATTGTAATTTGTCATTTTGTCAGATTTTTATTTTTTAGCTTGACAGTTTTTATTTTGTTTTTTTTGCTAGTTTTTGTCACTTTGATGTTGTAATATTGTCAGTTTGTCAATAACATTTTGTTAGTTTATTGTTTTAGTCATTTTCTAATTTTAAGTTTTTCATTTTCAAGTTTCATTTTGTCAAATGCTAGTTTTCGTCAGTTTGTGTTTGTAAGAATTTCCCATTGTCAATTGCATTTTGTCAGGTTGTTAGTTTTATTCATTTTCATTATGAAAGTTTGTCATTTTGTCAGATTTTCATTTTCACAGTTTCAAAGTTTCATTTGGTTAATTTGCTAGTTTTTGTCAGATTGATATTGTAATATTGTCAGTTTGTCAATTGCATTTTGTCAGGTTGCTTGTTTTAGTCATTTCAAATTGTAAGTTTTACATTTTCACAGTTTCATTTTGTCAATTTGCTAGTTTTCGTTAGTTGATTTTGAAAGAATGTCAGATTGTCGATTGCATTTTGTCAGGTTGTTAGTTTTAGTAATTTTCATATTGAAAGTTTGTCATTTTGTCAGATTTTCATTTTTAGGTGTGCAGTTTATTTTGTTAATTTGCTAGTTTTCGTCAGTTTTTTATTGTAATATTGTCAGTTTGTCAATAACATTTTGTCTGTTTGCTTTTTTTAGTCCATTTTCAAATTGTAATTTTTTTATTTTCCCAGTTTCATTTTGTCAATTTGCACGATTTTGTCAGTTTGATTTTGTAAGATGTCAGATTGTTAATTGCATTTTGTCAGGGTTTTTAGTTTTAGTCATTTTCATATTCCATATTGTAAGTTTGTAATTTTTGTCAGTTTTCATTTTCACGTTTGACAGTTTATTTTTTTTAATTTGCTAGGTTTTCGTCAGTTTGATATTGTAATATTGTCAGTTTGTCAATAACATTTTGTCAGTTTGCTTGTTTTAGTCATTTTCAAATTGTAAGTTTTTCATTTTCACAGTTCATTTTGTCATTTTCTAGTTTTTTGTAGTTTGATTTTTGTAAGAATGTTCAGATTGTCAGATTGTCAATTGCATTTTGTCATGTTGTTAGTTTTAGTCATTTTCATTATGAAAGTTTGTCATTTTGTCAGATTTTCATTTTCACAGTTTAAAAGATTCATTTTGTTATTTTGCTAGTTTTTGTCACTTTGATGTTGTAATATTGTCAGTTTGTCAATAACATTTTGCCAGTTTGCTTGTTTTAGTCATTTTCAAATTGTAAGTTTTTCATTTTCACAGTTTCGTTTTGTCAAAATTGCTAGTTTTCGTCAGTTTGTGTTTGTAAGAATGTCCGATTGTCAAATTTCATTTTGTCAGGTTGTTAGTTTAGTCATTTCCATATTGTTAGGTTGTCATTTGTAGATTTTATTATACGGTTAGACAGTTTCATTTTGTTAATTTGCTAGTTTCGTCAGTTGATATTGTAATATGTCAGTTTGTCAATAACATTTTGTCAGTTTGTTTTTTAGTTCATTTTCAAATTGTAAGTTTTCATGTTCACAGTCATTTGTCAAAATTGCTTAGTTTTTCGTTAGTTGATTTTGTAAGAATGTCACATTGTCAATGGCATTTTTCATGTTGTGTAGTTTTCGTTCCATTTTCATTATGAAAGTTTGTCATTTGTCAGATTTTCATTTTCACAGTTTAAAAATCATTTTGTTATTTTGCTAGTTTTTGTCACTTTTGATGTTGTAATATTGTCAGTTTGTCATAACATTTTGCCAGTTGCCTTGTTTAGTCATTTTCAAATTGTAAGTTTTTCATTCACAGTTGTTTTTGTCAAATTTGCTAGTTTTCGTCAGTTTGGTTTGTAAGAATGTCCGATTGTCAATTGCCATTTGTCAGGTTGTTAGTTTTTTTCATTTTCATTATGAAAGTTGTCATTTTGTAGATTTCACATTTTCATAGTTCAAGTCATTTGTTAATTTGCTAGTTTTTGTCAGTTTGATTTCGAAAGAATGTCAGATTGTCAATTGCATTTGCCAGGTTGTTAGTTTCGTCATTTTATATTGTGAGTTGGTATTTGTCAGATTTTCATTTCACAGTATGACAGTTTCATTTGTTAATTTGCTAGTTTTGTCCACTTTGATATGTAATATGTCAGTTGTTCATAACCACCTTCTGTCAGTTTGCCTGTTTTAGTCATTTTCAATCTGTCAGTTTTTCATTTTGACAGATTTTCATTTTACAGTTTGACAGTGTCATTTTGGTAATTTGCTAGTTTTCGTCGTTTGATATTTTTAATATTGTTCAGTTTGTCAATTGCAGTTTGTCAGTTGTTGTTGTTTAGTCCATTTGCATATCATAAGTTTGTCATTTGTCAGGATTTTCAATTTTCACCAGTTTTAAAGTTTCATTTCGTTAACTTGTTAGTTTCGTCAGTTTGATAATTGTGTAATATTGTCAGTTTGTCAATAACATTTTTGTCAGTTTGCTTGTTTTAGTCATTTTCAAATTGTAAGTTTTACATTTTCACAGTTTCATTTTGCAATGCTAGTTGTTCGTTAGTTGATTTTAAAAGAATGTCAGATGGTCAATTGCATTTGGGTCAGGTTGTTAGTTTCAGTAGATTTAATTATGTAAGTTTGTAATTATGTAGATTTAATTTCACAGTTCAAAGTTTCATTTTTGTTATTTTGCTACTTTTTCTGTCACTGTGATATTGTATATTGTCAGTTGTCAATCAACATTTTGTTCAGTTTGCTGTTTTAGTCATGTCAAAATTTGTACGTTTTTCATTTTCACAGGTTCATTTTGTCAATTTGCTAGTTTCGCTAGTTGATTTTGTAGAATGGCAGATTGTCAATGGCATTTTGTTTCAGGTTGTTAGTTTAAGTCATTGTTCATTATTTTAGTTTGTCATTTTGTCACTTTTCATTTTCCCCCCCCCCTCCCTCTCCAGTTTCAAAGTTTCTTTTGTTATTGCTAGTTTCGGCAATTTGATTATTGTAATATTGTCAATTTGTCAATAAACATTCTGTCAGTTTGCTTGTTTTAGTCATTTCAAATGAAGTATTTCATTTTCACATTTTCATTTTGTCCATTTGCTAGTTTTTGTTAGTTTGTTTATGTAAGAATGTCCGATGTCAATTGGCATTTTGTCAGGTTGTTAGTTTTAATGCATTTTTCATATTGTAAGTTGTTATTTTGTCAGGATTTTATTTTTTAGCTTGACAGTTTAATTTTGTTAATTTGCAAGTTTCGGTCAGTTTTTATATTGTAATATTGTCAGTTTGTCAATAAATTCTGTCAGTTTGCTGTTTTAGTCATTTTAAAATTGAAATATTTCATCTTCACATTTCATTTTGTCAATTTGCCTAGTTTTTGTTAGTTTGTTTATGTAAGAATGTCCGATTGCACATGCATTTTGTTAGGTGTTAGTTTAAAGTACATTTTCATATTGTAACTTTGTCATTTTGTCAGATTTTTTATTTTTTAGCTTGGCACAGGTTTTTTTTCATTTTGTTAAGTTTTGCAAGTTCGTCAGTTTTAATGTAATATTGTCAGGTTTTGTCAATAACCATTTTGTCAGTTTGCTTGTTTTAGTCATTTTCAAATTGTAAGTTTTTCATTTTCACAGTTTTCATTTTGTCAATGTGCTAGTTTTCGTTAGTTTGATTAGGTAAGAATGTCAGATTGTCAATTGTTTCGTTCTTTTTTTGTTTGTTTATTCTTTTTTTTTTTTTTCATTTTGTCAGGGTTGTTAGTTTAGTTATTCATTATGTAATTTGTCATTTTGTCAGATTTTCATTTTCACAGTTTAAAGTTTCATTTTGTCTATTTTGCTAGTTTCGTTCACTTTGATATTGTAATATTGTCAGTTGTCAAGAACATCATTTTGTCAGTTTGCTTGTTTTAGTCATTTTCAAATTGGAAAGTATTACATTTTCACAGTTTCGTTTTGTCAAATGCGCTAGTTTTTTCGTTAGTGTGTTTTTGTAAGATGTCCGATTGTCAATGCATTTGTCAGGTGTAGTTTAGTCATTTCTGGCATTATGTAAGTTGTCATTTTGTCAGATTTTCATTTTTTCACAGTTTTAAGTTTCATTTTGTAACTTGTAGTTTTCGTCAGTTTGATATGTAATATTGTCAGTTTGTCAATTAACATTTTGCTGTTTTGCTGTTTTAGTCATTTTCAAATTGTAAGTTTTTCATTTTCACAGTTTTCATTTGTCAATTTGCAACGATTTCGTCAGTTTGATTTTGAAGAATGTCAAGAAGTGTTAATGGCATCTTGTCAGTTGTTCAGTTTAGTATTTCCATATTGTTAGTTTGTCATACTTGTCAGATTTTCCATTATCCGGTTCTTTAGACGTTTCATTTTGTTAATTTGCTAGGTTTTCGTCACTTTGATATTGTAATATTGTCAGTTTTGTCAATAAACCCCCCCACATTTGTCAGTTGCTTGTTTTAGTCAATTTTCAAATGGTAAGTATTTCATTTTCAACAGTTTCGTTTTGTCAAATTGACTAGTTTCGTCAGTTTGTGTTTGTAAGAATGTCCGATTGTCAATTGCTTTTGTCAGGTTGTAGTTTTAGTCATTTCAAATTTAAATTTTTCGAAGTTTGTCATTTGGCAGGATTTTCATTTTTTTTAGTTGACAGTTTCATTTGTTAATTTGTAGTTTTGTCAGTTTTATATTGTAATATTGTAAGTTTGTCATAACATTTTGCAGTTTGCTTGTTTTTGTCATTTCAAAATTGTAAGTTTTTCTTTTTCACAGTTTCATTTTTCAATTTGCTAGTTTTCGTTAGTTTTGATTAGGTAGAATGTCAGATTGTACATTGCATTGTGTCAGGTTGTTAGTTTTAGTTATATGCAATTATGAAGTTTGTCATTTTGTCAGATTTTCATTTTCACAGTTTCAAAGTTCATTTTGTTAATTGCTAGTTTCCTTCATTTTGATAATGTAATATTGTCAGTTTGCAATAACATTTTTGTCAGTTTGCTTTGCTTTAGTCATATTCCCAAATTGTAAGTTTTGCATTTTCACAGTTTCACTTTGTCAATTGCTAGTTTCGTTAGTTTGATAGGTAAGAATGTCAGAATTGTCCATTGCATTTTGTCAGGTGTTAGTTTTAGTATTTTCATTATGTAAGTTTGTCATTTTGTCAGATTTCATTTTGTAAAGTTTTCAAAGTTCATTTGTTTATTTTGCTAGTTTTCGTCACTTGATATTGTTTATATTGTCGGGGGGGGGTTTTTGTCAATAACATTTTGTCACTTTGATTGTTTTAGGGTCATTTCAAATTGTAAGTATTACATTTTCACAGTTTCGTTTTGTCAAATTGACTATAGTTTTCGTCAGTTTGTGTTTGTAAGAAATGCCGATTGTCATTGCATTTTGTCAGGTTGTTAGTTTTAGTAATTATCATATTGAAAGTTTGTCATTTTGTCAGATTTTCATTTTTAGTTTGTCAGTTTCATTTGTTAATTTGCTAGTTTTCGTCAGTTTTATATTGTAATATTGTTCAGTTTGTCAATAACATTTTTCTTTTTGCTTGTCTTAGTCATTTTCAAATTGTAGTTTTCATTTTCCACAGTTTCATTTGTCAATTTGCCACGATTTCGTCAGTTTGATTTTGAAGAATGTCAGATTGTTATTGCATTTTGTCAGGGGTTAGTTTAGTCATTCCATAGTGTTAGTTTGTCATTTTGTCAGATTTTCATTAATACGGTTCAGACAGTTTCATTTTGTTTAATTGGCTAGTTTCGTCAGTTTGATATTATTGTAATTATTGTCAGTTTGTTCAATAAAAACATTTTGTCAAGTTTGGCTGTTTTTAGCATGTTCAAAATTGTAAGTTTTCATTTTCACAGTTCATTTTGCATATTTGCTAGTTTCGTTAGTTTGATTTTGTGAAGAATTGTCAGGAGTTTGTCAATGGCATTTTGTCATGTGTTAGTTTTATTCATTTTTCATTATGAAAAGTTTTGTCATTTTGTCAGATTTTTCTTTTCACAGTTTAAAAGATTCATTTGTTCTTTTGAGTTTTTTGTCACTTGGATGTTTGTAATATTGTTCAGTTGTCAATAACATTTTGCCAGTTTGCTGTTTTAGTCATTTTCAAATGGTAGTTTTATTTTCACAGTTTCGTTTTTGGCAAATTGCTAGTTTTTCGTCAGTTTGTGTTGTAAGAATGTCCGGATTGTCAATGCATTTTGTCAGGTGTTAGTTTTTTCATTTTCATGTATGAAAGTTTGTCATTTTGTCAGATTTTCATTTCACAGTTCCAAGTTCATTTGTTTAATTTGACTGATTCTTTGTCAGTTTGATTTGTTAAGAATGTCAGATTGTCAATTTGCCATTTTGCCAGGTGTAGTTTTCGTCTTTTATAATTGGAGTTTGTAAATTTGTTACAGATTTTCATTTTCACAGTTTGGACAGTTTTATTTTGTTTAATTTGCTAGTTTCGTTCAGTTTGATATGTAATATTGTCAAGTTTGTCAATTGCCATTTTGTCAGTGTTGTTAGTTTTAGTCATTTGCATATTGTAAGTGTGTCATTTTGTCAGATTTGACAAAAAAACAAAGCAAATTAAACCAAATGAACTTTGAAACTAGTGAAAAGAAAATCTGACAAAATGACAAACTTCATAATGAAAATGAATAAAACTAACAACCTGACAAAATAGACAATGACAATCGGAACATTCTACAACACAAACTGACGAAAACTAGCAATTTGACCAAAACGAAAACTGGAAAATGATAAAACTTACAATTTGAAAATGACTAAAAACAAGCAAACTGGCAAAATGTATTGACAAACTGACATATTACAACATCCAAGTGAACAAAAAACTAGCAAAATAAAAAAAATGAATCTTTTAACTGTGAAAGAAATCTGACAAAATGGACAAAACTTTCATTAATGAAAATGACTAAATAACAACATTGACAAAATGCAATTGACAATCTGGCATTCTTACAAAAAGCAAAACTAACGAAAACTAGCAAATTGACAAAATGAACTGTGAAAATGAAAACTTACCACATTTAAAAATAAGCAAACTGACAAAATGTTATTGACAACTGACAATATTACAATATCAAAGTGACGAAAACTAGCAAAATAACAAAATGAAACTTTGAAACTGTGAAAATGAAAATCTGACAAAATGACAAACTTACATAATGAAAATAACTAAAACTAACAACCTGACAAAATGCAATTGACAATCTGACATTCTTACCTAATCAAACTAACGAAAACTAGCAAATTGACAAAATGAAACTGTGAAAATGAAAAACTTACAATTTGAAAATGACTAAAACAAGCAAACTGACAAAATGTTATTGACAAACTGACAATATTACAATATCAAACTGACGAAAACTAGCAAATTAACAAAATGAACTTTGAAACTGTGAAAATGAAAATCTGACAAAATGACAAACTTACATAATGCAAATGACTAAAACAAGCAAACTGACAAAATGTTATTACAAACTGACAATATTACAATATCAAACTGACGAAAACCTAGCAAATTAACAAAATTAATCTCTCTAACCGTGAAAATGAAAATCTGACAAAATGACAAACTAACAATATGGAAATGACTAAAACTAACAACCTGACAAAATGCAATTAACAATCTGACATTCTTACAAAATCAAACTGACGAAAACTTGCAAATTGACAAAATGAAACTGTGAAAATGAAATACTTACAATTTGAAAATGACTAAAACAAGCAAACTGACAAAATCTAATTAACAATCTGACATTCTTACAAAATCAAACTAACGAAAAAAAAGCAAATTAACAAAAAGGAAACTGTCTAACCGTGGGTAATGAAAAAACGACAAATGACAAACTTAAAAAATATGGAAAAAAATAAAACTAACAACCTGACAAAAAAGCAATAAAACAATCTGACATTTTTACAAAATCAAACTGGGCGAAATCGGCCCAAATTGAACCCAAAAAGAAACTGTCAAACAAAAAAATGAAAATCTGACCCCAAAAAGACAAAAATTTCAATATAAAAAAAAAACTAAAACTAACAACCTTACAAAAAAGCAGTTGACAATCGGACATTTTTACAAACCCCAAACTGACGGAAAACTAGGGAAAATTTTACAAAACGAAACTTTTGAAAATTTTTAATACTTACCCAATTTTTTAAAAAAAGACCTTTAAAAAAAGCAAACTGACAAAATGTTTTTGACAACTGGGGGGGGAAAAAAAAAATTTTTTACAATTCAAAGTGACGAAAACTAGCAAAAAAAAAAAAAACAAAATGAAACTTTGAAAACGGGGGAAAAAGAAAATCTGACAAAATGAAAAAATTACATAAGAAAAAAAACTAAAAATAACAACCTGACAAAAAAAAGCAAAAGGACAATCTGACATTTTTTACCCCAAAAAATTTAAAAATAACGAAAACTAAACAAATTGACAAAATGAAACTGGGGGAAAATGAAAAATTCCCCTTTTAAAATGACCCAAAACAAGCAAATGACAAAAAGTTAAATTTACAAAAATGACAAAAATCTTTTCAATTCAAACGGGCGAAAACTAGCAAATTAACAAAAAAGAAAATTTTGAAACTGTGAAATTGGAAAAATTGACAAAATTTACAAACTTTAAAATAATGCAAAAGGGCTAAAATAAAAACAATGACAAAAAAGCAATAGACAATCTGACATTCTTACAAAATCAAAAATAACAAAAACCCAGCAAATTTGGGCAAAATGAAAATGTGGAAAAAAAAAAAATTACAAATTTTAAAATGGGCTTTAAAAAAAGGGGAAAAATGACAAAATGTTTTTGACCCAAAAATGGGCAAATTTTTCCAAAATAAAAAATGACGAAAAACTAGCAAATTAAAAAAAATTTTAAATTGTCCCCCCCAATAAAAAATGAAAAATCTGACAAAAAAAAGACAAACTTAAAAATTTTGAAAAAAGGGCTAAAAACTAAAAACCTGACAAAATGCAATTGACAAAACGGGGCATTCTTAAAACACCCAAATGGGGCGAAAACTAGCAATTTTACAAAAAAAAAACTGTGAAAAAAGAAATACTTACAATTTTAAAATGGGGGCTAAAAAAAAGCAAAAAAGACAAAATGTTATTGACAAACCCACAAAAATTACAATATCAAAGTGACGAAAACTAGCAAAATATTTAAAATGATACTTTTGAAACTGTGGGAAAATGAAAAAAACTGGACAAAATGACAAAAAATTTCATAAAGGGAAAAAAACCCAAAAAAAAACAACCTGAAAAAATGCTATTGACAACTGACATTCTTACAAAAACCCAAAATAACGAAAACTAGCAAATTTTAAAAATATAAGTGAAAATGAAAAACTTTCCCAATTTTAAAATGACTTTAAAAAAAAGCAAAAAGGGCAAAATGGGGAAAATTTAAAAACTGGGCAATATTACAAAAAATCAAACTGAAAAGAAAAAAATAGCAAATTAAAAAAAAATAAAAACTTTAACCGTTTAAAAAAAAAATCTGACAAAATGAAAAATAACAATATGGGGAAAAGGGGCCCCAAAAAAAACAACCTGAACCCGAATGCAAAAAAACAAAACTGACATTCTTTCAAAATCAAACTGACGAAAAAATTGCAAAAAATTTGGACCAAAAAAGGGAAAATGGGGAAAAGAAAAAAAATTACAATTTTAAAATGACTAAAACAAGCAAACTGACAAAATGTTATTTACAAAAATGACAATATTAAAAATATCAAAACTACGAAAAACTTGCCCCAAAATTAAACAAAAAGAAACTGGGCAAACTAAAAAAAAAAAATCCCGACAAAAAAAAAAAAAGAAAAACTTACAATTGAAAATGATTAAAACTAAAAACCTGACAAAATGCCAAATTGGGGCAATCGGGACATTCATACAAAAACAAAATAACAAAAAAATAGCAAATTTACAAAATGAAAAATGTGAAAAATGAAATACTTCCCCTTTGAAAATGACTAAAAAAAAGCAAAAAGACCCGAATGTTATTGACAAACTGGAAAAATATTAAAAAATATTTAAAATGGGCGAAAAAAAGCAAAAATAAAAAAATTGAAAACTTTTAAAATGTGAAAATGAAAAAATTGGGCAAAATGACCCAAAATTAAAAAAGGAAAAAAGAAAATAAAAAACAAACCTGGGCAAAAAAGCAATTGGAAAAATCTGGGCATTTACAAAATTCAAACTAACCCAAAATAGGCCCCCAAAATTTACAAAATGAAAAAAGTGAAAATGAAAAAATTACAATTTGAAAAATGAAAAAATTCTAAAACAAAACAAAATTTAAAAAAAATCTAATTAACAATCTGACATTTTACAAAAACAAACTAACGAAAAATAGCAAAAAATTTACAAAATGAAAAATTTTGAAAATGAAAAAACTTACCCAAATTTTTAAAAAGACTAAAACAGGCCAAAAAATGACAAAATTTTATTTACAAAAATTTTACAAAAATTTTCAAATATCAATTTTGACAAAAAAATAGCAAATTAACCAAAAAGGAAAAAGTCAAAAATGGGAAAAAGGGAAAAATTTACAAAAATTTCAAAAATCACAATATAAAAAATGACGAAAAAAAAAAAAACCTGGCAAAATGCAATTTACAACTGAATTTTTACGAAAACAAACTGACAAAAAAATAGCCCAAAATTTAACCCAAAGGAAATTTGAAAAATGTTTAAAATGAAAATTGACAAAATTGGGCAAAATTTCATAATGAAAATGAAAAAAACTAAAAAACCTGACGAAAGGGAAGTGACAATTTGGAAAATTCTTACAAACAACAAAACTGACGAAAACTAGCAATTTGACAAAAAAGAAACTGTGAAAAATTTAAAACTTACAATTTTAAAATGACTTAAAAAAAAGCAAACGGGGAAAAAGTTATTGACCCAAAATGACAAATTACAACATCAAAGTTTACCCCCCCCCCAAAAAATAGCAAAATAACAAAATAAAACTTTTAAACTGTGAAAATGAAAATCTTGGCAAAATGGGCAAAAATTTCATAATGAAAATGACTAAAACTAACAAAAATGACAAAATGCAATTTCAAAAAGACATTCTTTTCAAAATCAAAAGACCGGGAAAAATAAGGGAAATTGGGCAAAATTTAACTGTGGGAAAAAGAAAAAACTTACAATTTGAAAAAAGACTAAAACAAGCAAAATGACAAAATGTTTTTGGGCAAAAATGGAAAAATTTCAATATTTAAAAATGACAAAAAAACCCAGCAAAATTTAAAAAAATGGAAAAATGTCTAACCGTGATTTAAAGAAAAAATTTACAAAAAAGACAAACAACAAAATGGAAATGACTAAAACTAAAAAAACCTGACAAAATGCAATTTAAAAAATTGACTTTATACCCAAAAACAAAACTGACGAAAAAACGTGCAAAAATTTACAAAATGAAACTGTTTTAAAATGGAAAAAAAATTACAATTTTTAAAAGACTTAAAAAAAGCAAAAAAGACAAAATGGTTTTTGGGCAAACTGCCCAAAATTTTCAATATTAAAAAATGGGCCCAAAACTAGCAAATTAAAAAATGAAAAAAAACAACTAAAAAAAAAGAAAAAAATTTACAAAATTTACAAAATTTTTAAAAAATGGAAAAAATTTCTAAAACTAACCCAAACCTGACAAAATGGGAATTGACAATTCGGACATTTTTTACAAAACACAAAAATGACGAAAAACTAGCCCAAATTTTACCAAAAACAAAACTGTGAAAAGTTAAAAACTTTACAATTTTTAAAATGACTAAAAAAAACAAAAATGACCAAAAAGTTTTTGACAAACTGACAATATTACTTTTCAAACGACGAAAAATAGCCCAAAAATTTAAAAAAAGAACTTTGAAACTGTGAAAATGAAAATTTTGACAAAATGACCAAAACTTACATAAAGCAAAAAACTTAAAAAAAACAAACCCCGACAAAATTTTCAATGGACAATCGAAATTCTTTCCTAATCAAAAATAACGAAAAGTAGCAAATTGCCCCCCCCCCCTGAAAAATGTGGGAAAAAAAAAAACTTACAAATTTTAAAAATGACTAAAACAAAACAAAAATGACAAAAAGTTATTTAAAAAACGACAATATTACAATATTTAAAAAATGGGCGAAAATAGGGAAATTAACAAAATGAAAATGGGGAAAAATAAAAAAAAAGAAAATCGGGCCAAAAAAAGGGCAAACCCTTTAAAAAATGAAAATGGGCTAAAACTAACCCAAACCGGAAAAAAAATGCAATTGACAATGGGAAATTTTTACAAAAACAAAAATGACGAAAAAATAGCAATTTTGAAAAAAACGAAACTTTTGAAAATGAAAAAACTTACAAATTTTAAAAAAGGGCTAAAACAAGCAAACTGACAAAATGGTTTTTGACCCAAAATGGGCAATATTACAATATCAAAGTGACGAAAACTAGCAAAAAAATCAAAATGAAACTTTGAAACTGTGAAATGAAAAACGACAAAATGACAAAACTTTCGTAAAAGGAAAAAGGAAATAAAACTAACAACCTGAAAAAAAAGGTATTGGGCCCAAAACAAAATTTTTACAAAATCAAAAAAAAAAAGAAAAAATAGCAAATTTACAAAAAGAAAATGTGGGAAAAAGAAAAAAAATTTCAATTTGAAAATGACTAAAACAAAACAAACTGACAAAAAAGTTATGAAAAAAAATGGGCAATAAACAAATTTATACTTACCCAAAACCTAGGGAAATTTTCCCAAAAGGAAAAATGTCTAAAAAAGTGAAAATGAAAAAAATTGGGCAAAATGGGCAAACTTAAAATATGGAAATGACCTAAAACTAAAAAACCTGACAAAAAGCAAATTTTCCCCAACCCGACATTTTTTTACAAAAATTCAAAACCCCGAGAAAAAAATTTTTAAATTGACAAAATGAAACGGGGAAAATGAAAAAAACTTACAATTGAAAATGACTTTAACAAGCAAACTGACAAAATGTTTTTGACAAACTGACAAAATTACAATATCAAAGTGACAAAAAAATAGCAAAAAACAAAATGAATCTTAAAACTGTGAAAAAGAAAATCTACAAAATGACAAACTTACATAATGAAAAAGACAAAACTAAAACCTGACAAAAACAATTTAAATCTGACATTCTTACAAAAAACAAATAAAAGAAAACTAGCAAATTTACAAAAAGAAATGTGAAAATGAAAAACTTACAAATTTGAAAATGACCCCAAAACCCCAAACAAACTGACAAAATGTTATTGACAAACTGAAATATTACAAAAATAAAACTGACGAAAACTAGCAAATAACAAAATGAAACTGTCAAACTAAAAAAAAAAAGAAAAATTGACAAAAATGACAAACTTTTCATATGAAAATTACTAAAACTAACAAACCCGACAAAAAAGCAATTGACAATCTGACATTTTAAAAAACAAACTGAGAAAACTAGCAAATTGGAAATGAAACTGTGGAAAATGAAAAACTGACAATAGAAAATGACCTTTAAAAAAGAAAGACAAAAAGTTTTTGAAAAAAATGACAATATTACAATATTAAACTGACGAAAATAGCAAAAATTAACAAAAAAATTTCAACTGTGAAAATGAAAAAAAGACAAAAGACAAACTTTCAAGATGGAAAGACTAAAAATAACAACCTGACAAAATGCAATGGGACAAACTGACATTTTACAATATCAAAATGACGAAAACAGCAAATTGGGCAAAAAAGAAACTTGGAAAATGAAAAAACGAAATATGAAAAGATGAAAACAAGCAAAAATTACAAAATTTATTGACAAACGACATATTACAATATCAAACTACGAAAATAGCAAATTGAAAAATGAAACTGAGGAAATGAAAAAAAACTGACAATTGAAAATGAAAAAAACAAAAC
>JAMZAV010010858.1:0-21747 GCA_024449915.1 Sweltsa coloradensis
TTTTTCTTTCTTTTTTTAAAAAAGGCCCCCCAAACAACCCCTTTGTCATTCCGAAGTTGTGTTGTGTTGTGTAGTTTTGTGTTTTATTACAAAAAATTTTTTTTGTATAAGTTAAGTGTTATCGTTGACGAGTTTTTTTTGGAAAAATAACAAGACGTTTACACCAAAGTTTAAAGGCTAAAAGTCAGCGCTATCTCAGGAAATTGCAACAAAAATGCGCGAATTGAAACGCGACTTTGTGAAAACTAATTTAAAATCTTTGCTTTTTTTAAATTATTTTTCTACTAAATGCCATTCCAAAATCTTTTGGCAAAATTTTTTCAGTTTATGACCGTTAAAACTATTTTACACGATTTTCTAGCGATCCCCGTTGTTTTTTATATTTTTTTTTTGGGGTTTTTCACCCCTTTAATAAGGTTTTTTATTATACTCATTGCCCTCATTACCGATTTTTAATTACATTTGCAATCGTTTCCGAATGCATATTTGTATTGTTTAAATTTTTACTTTTTTTTTGAAAATTTTTTTGATCAAATTTCACTAAAAAAACTTTTTTTCCCCACAAAAAAAACTGCCGAACAACTTTTTGACTAGGGGTCATAGGGGACTGAGCATATTTTTTGGGAAAATCTAAGCCAAAATTAACCTGTTGCCCAAAACAAAAAAGTTTTTTCTAATACGTTTTTACCAAGAAATCATTTTTTTCCCCTTGAGAGTCATACACCCTTCTACTTGAGTTTCGAAACGTCGTAAATGTGTATAATTTTTGTTAGTATTAATCGTATTTTGCCACTTTTTACGAAATTTTTGCGTTTTTTGTCTTTGTATTTTAGTTCCTTGTGTAAATAAATAAACAAGAAAATATGAAAAAAAAAACTTTACTCAGGGCTGCCATTGGTTGGATCAAACTGACGACCTCCCGGATGAATTTACACATGAGCACCTCTTGCGGTTGAAGTTGTCTGAAAGTGCTGTTATTTTTCATTTTCGTGTTCGTGTTCGGTTCTTTTTCATGTTTTGTTCATTTTCTGTTCGTGTTCATGTTCATGTTCTTTTTTTCGTTTCGTGTTCGTGTTCGTTTTTGTTTCGTGTTCGTGTTCGTGTTGGTTTACGTTCCGTTCACGTTCATGTTCATGTTCATTTTCATGTTCATGTTCCGTTCTGTTCATGTTCATGTTCATGTTCACGTTCCGTTCTGTCATGTTCATTTTCATTTCAGTTCAGTTCATGTTCATTTCATGTTCATTTCATGTTCTGTTCTGTTCATTTTCATATTGTCCAAAAAAAAGTTTTAAAAATTCCCAAAAAAGAAGAAACAAAACTAAACGATTAAAACAAAATCTCGTCCCCACTCGAAAGAAAGTAATCCCACTGCGTCCTTACCCTGGGGCTAATACACTGGTTAACAAGACAACTGTAAGCATCAAAAACTCCAAGATACCAAACTTTTTTACCGACCCGAGTCATTCGACTTCTTACTCCTTAAGTCGGTACTATATTCGACGACACTGGACGTGTTGCTGTATTCGTTTCACTTTCGATTTTGTGTAAGAGATTGTTTTAGTAATGAAATAAATTGGATTTCTAAAATAAAACTAGTCGTTACTTTCAAGAAGGCGAACACTTTATTTTTTTTATCCATGTCTTCCAATAGTGAAATGTTTAGTAAAGTTTTCAAATTGTAAAAAAATAATACAAAAAATTTTTGACCTGGATCTAGGTACACCAAGGTCAGACGACAATACTTTAGGTCCCTGGGTAAAAAAGTATGGGCGATGCACGTACTAAATGAATAGGGACCCGAACTTTGGGGCACCCCTAATGGGGTTTAAAAGGGCAAGGGTTTGCTCATGCGTGACGCGTAAGATTCTGGTTGTCAAATGGCAATCCTGACGAATGTATTGCCATTTTTGTTTAGTTCTTTAAAGCTTTCGGCCCAATTTTAAAATAAATCAAAATTTGTAATTTTAAGAAACAATTCAAAGCAAACATTTTTTTCAAGATTTTGGGTTTAAAAACTATTCCTTTTTTTTAAGGAATTTGGGGAAAATTTTGTCTGTGAAAAAAGTATCATTTTAATAAAATACAAAAAAAAATTACTTGTTCGACCGAGATTAAACTCCGAGAATAATGGCTGTATATATTTGTTCTGAACTTACCCCAAATTTTGCGTGGGCTAAAGGGGGCAGTGAAGGTAAGTACAGGCGGATGGTAAGCCCACCGCGAGAGAGAAGGGATAGAAACTCGAGTTTGGGAAGGTGATGGGAAGTTATGAATGCCGGGAAGGAAAGTCAACCCAAAGGACTGCAGCTGGGAAACCTCGTTTTTATTCCAAGACGGCGCGGCGGCGGCTACACCTTAAATACGTACAGTGAGTGAAATTTCCCGCTAAAGGCGCCCCGTGCTTTGCGGGGTGCGGCGAAAAAAAGTTAACAAAAAACAAACTTTGCACTTCTCGGTAAGGCGGAGGGAACTAAATTGACAAAATACTTCAAAAAGTCGAATGCGAAAAACCCAAAAAACTGACGTCTGTGGCGAAATTCAAACAGGTGATAACAAATGTGAAACTTATGAATCGAAAAAGAAATACCAATAGCTAAGAAAAATATAACTCCAAACAATACCCCGGGAAAATCGCGCGAACATAAAACCGCCCACCTAAAATGGATTTTTGATAGGACCAAGAAAAAATAAAACTACAACTAAAAAGCCCGACCCAAAAACGAATAACAAGGGGGGGGATACCACTTGTTCCGACGGGTAACCTCCTTTGGGAGTCCGAACGGACGCCACTCTGCACGTTGTCTTTGCCAGGGCACCTTGTACCCCCCGGCCAATGGCCAAAAAGGAGTGGGGGCGGTTCCAACCAAAGCCCAGTCACCGCCTTGGGTTCGGCACGCGCGCCCCCTTTCCCCACACTGCATCTGCGTGTGCAATACTCAAGGACCAACGTGCCAAAAAGCGTTGATCATTGAGGGATTTGACCAAACGAGAGAGGTGAGGCATTCTCGACGACAGCAACTTCGGGAGTGCGGGGCGAGGTGCCGATCACAAATGGGGGAGAGAGGAAATCTGGGCCACCGGGGGGTCGAACGAAGTGGCACAAAGCGGACGACTATTCAACAGGTTTCGATGCGTGAAAACAGGGGGGATATCCTCAAAATTAAGGCGGAGCCCTTTAATTAGTCGATGCAGGAGAAACTTGGGGGGATTTTCCCCCGGGTTTTCCAAAAGTCCACCGAATTAGGACGTAGGGGGGGTTGAAATGCCCCAAACATTACGTAGTGCAAGCTTGCCGCGATGGGGGTCTCAGCCCCGTGAGAAAATCGTAGATCTCGGGGAGCGAGCGGCAGCCCACGTATTACGGCCACAGTCGGAGTAAATGTGAGCGGGGACCCACCCCGGGGAAAACCGATCAAGACGGGCCGGGAAAGCTTCGGCAGGTCGAGCCAGCCAAATGCACATTTTGGGTCCATGCAGACGAAAGACATAATAGCCTTTGACGATGGAGGCTTTACGGCGGGGACTCGTTTTCACTAAAAGGGGGGCCAGCGTATCTGTCCCCACGTGGGGGAACGCACGCAAAGGTTTAACGCGAGTTCAGCAGATTACCATTTTTGGCTGATTAGGCTTGGCGGGGAAATTTGAAACGGGTTAAGCAGCACAATGCGTTGCCGACAAACCACGCAGAGAGATAATCCTACATCTGCTAAATGGAGCTTGCACAGTGGGGGGCCAGATGCAAGGAGGAAATAAAGGGCATCCCCAAAAGAGCGCGGACAAATGCCTTCCTTGGAACAAGAGGGGATACACTTTTTCCCCGGGAGAGAAGAAAATGAACCTCCCGCCCACCTTACAACCCCGGAGCAATAAGGGCTGGGGGTGGCGTGGGGGGGGTCACAAACGATTTTACCCTTGCTTGGTCATCAGCGAAGTCGCTTTTAGTGATGCCCCACGAACAGGCCATCGCGTCCTAAAGTCGACGGGAGTAGGGACCAAAGGGGGGTGCAAGGTTACTTCGAACGAGCAACAAATGCGGGAAAACGACACGTGACCGAACACGCGCTTGGCTTTCAAGAGCGGGAAAAACTCTGCAGTTTGAAAAGCGAGGATCAATGACGGGATCATAGTTATCAGCACCGTGGGGACCTTTCAGCCGGGAAAAGGTCGTGGCTGGGTTAAACCCAAAGGGCCCGGGGCAGACCACGTGGGGGGGGGAAACGCATAAAGGGGGGAACCCAAGAACCATTGGGGGGGTTCAACGGGTCCGGGGGGAGGCCCCCCCCGAGAGGCCCCAACGGCGGGTTCTCTTCAAACAAACAGACCCAATTCAGGGGAGAATGGTCTCGATTTTTTCACTACCCTTTGGGCGACGAATGTCTTCACTGGTGGGGGGGGGAAAACTGAGCCAAGCGAGCACGATAGTTATCAGTTAGCAACACTGTTTTCTATGTGCAAGGGCTTGAGAGCGGTAGGGTGTCTTTAAGCACCCTAACAAAACAATGCTCCACTGAGTTCCAACTTGGCACAGTGAGCCTTGACGGGCGCGACCTTGCTCCTGGCCTCAACAATCTGACGTGAGATTGCGAGACGTCTAAAACTGCAAGTAAGAGTAGACATGGGCCTTTCCCTCGGGGCGTCGAAAAACCCTACAACCGGTATGTGGGCATCTTCATGCAAGGAGACCGGGAACATAAAACCATCCTAAATTTGGGCACGCTTTCAAGGCATGACCCAAGCGAGAGAGTAATTTCCGAAGTGATTCATCCCCCCACGCGAAAGAGCCGAGATTCTCATGAACACCTTCACCCGGAGACGAAAGGGGTAAAAACCCGAGTGGGTCAAATATGCCGCGATGTGGGAGATTTGGGCCTTTTGGTGACGAAACCCTCAAGGGCAGAGTTGGAAGCTGAAGAATGGGAAACGAGGGTCCCACAAAAACCCGAGAATTTTCAAAGTTTGTTCGTCTTTGGGGAAAAACCCAGGGATTTTTCTAGATGGCCCTTTGGGGGGAGGAGCTGAGCGTCGGGAACTTTGCAGCCCCTTGCGTGCTCGACCCTGCACACTGAGTGAGTGACTGCAACTAGCACGAAGCAGAGGGCTTCGTAAAGGTCACTGGCCCTGAAACTACGTCACGATGAAATGTTTGAAGAAAGGGCGCGTAAAAGCGAGGGGAACTTAGCACCTTCGCCCACGACAGTTTCTGCAACACCTTTGGGGCCGGGAAGGCAGAGGGAGTGAGCCCGTAGGTCACGTATTGAGCTCTACTCAATGACGGAAGTAGGGCTCAGGACCCAAATGTGCAAAAAGCACGATCGTCCGGTGCCAAGGTTTGAGGGTACTCTGTCTCCGTCGGCGCACAGGCTACGGAAAGTGCGAAAAGTGGGTTAGAACAGTGGGAAGGTCCTTTTAAAGTTTAGGACCCCAGCGATGGTTGAGAGCGACTCCCCTTTTTCAGAGAGAGGCGTTGAATACCACTGCAGTTTAGTGTAGACTTGTGACCTTGGTACACTGATGGGGATTATGTACTCCGCGGTCGGAGAAGGGGCATGTGCAGTGCAGCGTAATCACTCAGAAATCATGATATGATCATGAAATGGAGGATCCGCTTCAGACACCCTCTAAACTGACAAATCTTTAGCGCGACGTCCGATTGTAGCCTGGCATGACGCAATCGGGGGTTGAATGTAGAGGCCCAGTAGCGGGCCAGGGGTGCGAAATTATTTTTTAAAGAAGTTTTCTCTTCAACGAGCGATCCCTTGGGGCCAGAGAGGAGGTCGACTGACTTCTTTTGTTTCCCGAAAAGACGGGGGGGTGTGTTCCAACGGGGGGCTTGTCCCGGGGGAAAATGATATGGTGACTCGGTGCTGGTTGATAGCGGGACCGGACTAAAATTCCCACCAAAAAAACCCTTTTGAGTGCGGCAGGTTTGCTGCCTCGATCGGTGTCCGGTTTTAAAAGGAAAGTCTGAGTAAGATCGGCACCAATGAGAAATCAATGGCCCTGGTACTTGAAACGATCGCCGCGAGGTCAGGGCATGTCGCTCTTGACTCATGGACCGGGGGTTAGGGAAATTGCCGGCGATATTGAGAGAACGTGTGCATTGACATGCATAGAGGGTTCCCCGAGAACGAAGCTAAAAGCATTGCCAATACCATCACCGAGTATTAGTTTGTCCGACCCTACAGTTGGGCGGGGGCTGGATTACTTTCAGCCAAAATTTTCCTAACGACTTAGTGATGCGAGATTTGTGACCCGGGGTCAAAAAACCCGCGAAGGGTTGCATGTCCGTGCGCGTCACTAATGATGGCGAACGGGGCCCCGTTGACATTTGATGAGTGGGGTCGAAGCCTGGACTTGACTGACAGAGTCTGGGGGGCTGAAGGGCCTTGCTCGTACAGGATGTCGTCAGCGAAGGGCGGGCGGATTCAGAATGTAACATGAAAGATTTTAGAGCTTTTACACATAGAACATGATTTCGTGGGAAATGCATTGGGGGCGCAGATGCCCCCCATACAATTTAAAAAAGCGTTTTTTAAATTTGGGGCAGGTGTATAAAAGTGGTCGATGGTTTTAAAACCCCGAAACATTGCATTGGGGGACAAAGTATAGAACCTTCATACCCACAAACGGACCAGTTGAAAAGAGTGAAAATTTCAGTGATTTGTGGGTGCTCGTTGCCACTTTTTCGAGCAGGACGACACTAACAAGTGTTTTATTTGCGAAGGGGGGAACTTTTGACGTTTTAAAAGAACTTTTTCCCACAGCAATAAACCCCTCGTTCCCAGATTGGTCTTCGAGAAATCGATTAGCGATTTGACCGGGGGTTGAATTAAAGTTTGTCTGTTTTCAAAAGCCTTCGAATGAGCATCGGATTAGCTAATGCCCAAACATAACAATAAAAATCACCCAAAAAGGGGAAATTCAAGCTTTCAAGATTCGACGAGTTTGGATGTGTTTTTTTGAAACGCTTGAAGACCTCATAGGAACGTTTTTTTGAGAACAAAAACTAAAAACTTGTGGACATCAAAATCCCCAGTAATCGCTTGTTTTGATAAGAGAGATGGAGTTTCAGAGCGAGGGGTAATTTTCTTCAGTTATTTGAAAATCTGAGATGAGGGCCAACGGAGTTTCAACAATGAATTTTAAATAGGGTAACTTTTGAACTTACTTAATGTTTTTTCATCGATCGAGATTTGAAAAGAGAAAAGAATTCGGCCATTTGCAAAGTCTCCTTTGAACTTTGGGAAAATCTATGACGGCAACCAAGAGATGGTTGAACGAGCGGACAGAGGACCGTTGGGCACAAAAAGGGGGCTGATTTAATTTTTCACCGTAGTATAAAGAAAATTCAACAAAAAAAAGCGTTTCAAAACTGTCTTGAACTTTGTCTATTTCGTCGATTTTTCGGAGGAACACTTGGGTGTTTATCGGGAATAGACTTTGGGTTTCGCGGAACTAGATTCCAATTTGAGACAAATTTAAAACGGGGGCCCAAATGCCTAACTTGATCGGGTTTTATTTTTTCGAACGCATTGTATTCGCTGAAAAGGGCGCGAAATTAAAATCGCGTCGAGCAAATAAATTTTTTTTGCTGACTTTCCTCTTCCCTGATGAAAGGAATTACAAGTATCAACAAAAGAGGGAAAAAACGAAAGACAATTACACGAAAAGCGCAAAACAGAAACACGAGAGCGGAAAACTACAACACTCAACACCGGGGTGTAGTGCGATGCCAACAAGGACTAACCCTTTAAAAAAAAACTATTTGCGAAAATGCGGGAAAAAAACCGGGCTCCGGTGGGCCCGGGGGCCATTTTTCAGCCGAGATTCTCGCTCCCAAAAATGGATGTATTATTTTGTTCGAACTTTCCCCCAAACTTACGTAGGCTGAAAGGCAGTGCGAGGTAAATACTGGGGGAATGGGAAACCCACCGCGAGAGGAACAGGGGGAAAAGAAAATCGAGTTTGGGAAGGGGATTAGAAGTTATAGAATCCTGGAAGGGACGAACCAAGGGCTTGCACTCGAATCCTCGTTGTATTCCAAGACGGACGCGGGAGGCGGCACACACTTTTAAATACGTACGTAGTGCAAAGTCCTGAGAGCGGACCCTGCGTTGCGAGGTGCGGCGGGAAAATTGGACGAAAAAAACTTTGCACTTCATCGAGTGAAGGCGAGGGAGAAATGAATTGACAAAAAACTTGCTAAAATCGAAAGCAAGAACCGGAAATGCGTCTATAGGGGAAAATTTAAACAGGTTAAAAATATGTGCAACTTGAATACGAAACAAGAATACCAAAACTAAAGAAAAAAATAACTACCAAAAATGCGCCCGGGGAAAACGGGGCGAAATTTCTAAAATTGATTTTTTTGGAATTTTCTGCTAGCTTGAATTTTTTTAATCAAATAAAAGAAAAACTAGAGATATGTAAAATTTCCGAGACAAACGACTTACAATTTTTTTAATTTTTAGCTTATTTTGCATATGTGTAGCCCATTTTCATCTTTTCTAAAAAAAACACTTTTTTTTCCTATTGGCCTGGGGGAAATGTATTTTTTTTTATTTGATAAATTTTGTTTTTTAAAAAGCTCAATAAAAAAAATAAAAAAAAGCGTACCTGTATAAAATTTGAAAGTTGACTCTCACTATTGGGGGCACAGGAAGCGAATGAAAGAGATTTATTTTCCCATGAACCCAACCCTTTGTCCCCTTTTTGCATTCCCTTTCATAAATCTCCCACCACAAAAGTGGCATAAATTTCCCCCCCGCCCCCCCCCCCTTTTTCCCGCTAAATGTAAACACAAATTTCTCATACGTGACGGGAAAATGCTCCCTATTTCGGAGAGTTCACACTTTAAATGTGTTTTCACTGACCTCCACGAAATAGCAATAAAAAACAAAGTTAAAAAAAACTTTGCAGAAACCGAAAACGAAAAAATTATCAAAACACGCTCCATACATAATCCTGGTTTAGCGCAGAACTTATTAAAACTTCACAATTCACAACCAGTCCAATTTTATAGTATTTAAAGAGATGGTAGCTTGTTATAAGTTCCGACAGTTTGGTCGAGCGCTAAACACTTGACTCGTTACCGGGAGTTTCGGTTCAATCCCTCATGACCGCAATCCTGACTGAAGGTTTTTCCCCGGGGTTTTTTTTAGTCGTTATGCCTGCTTGATAGTCCTCCCACTAGCTCCCGGACACCCCCTTTATAGTTGTCCGTCCGCAAAATACCTATAAATAGGGGGATACATTAAATTAAAAAAATAAATAAAAAAAAACTGCACTCTTTTCAGGTTTTTATTTTCACGGGAAAAATTAAATTTTTGTGTCCGTGTTTGGTGGTCGACTACAAAGGAATAATACAAAAACATAATAAAATTTAAAAACTCCAAATTCCCTCTAATTTAAACAAACGAACACTCTAAAAAACATTTCAAACCCGTGGATTATTTACCGATTTTTTTGGGATCCTCTAAAACGAAAAACTGAAAAGATGATTAAAATTAAAAACGCACCTCATTTTTTTCAATAAAGTTTTTTTTAAACCCATAAAAAAAGTCCCCTCCCCCCCCCCGACGCTTTACTGGTAACAATTGAGCCTAACAACTGTAATAACGTCGACATGACTAAACCCGGTAAACTGCAAGTCAAACCGGGGTAAATCAAACACGGCCAAACTTGTGTCGCGATAATAAATTTCCAGAGATCCGAACCAACGGTTTTTTCTGTTACCGGAAAAGTTTTGGATTGATCAAATTTTACAACCCAATCTGTAGACGCATGCTTCTTTTAAAAGCTGTTCTAATTGGCTTTATTAAATTAATATCAAATTAGTTTAGTTTCATTTGTTTTGGGAAAAGCGAAACTCTTATAATACAACGATTGGTACAATGTGTTGTATTGTGGGCCCGAGCGAGAGCTATTGTTTCCTACATTGGTCGGGTATCGGCAAAACTCACGCAATTATTTTAACTAGTTATTGTGTGTATGTCATTAAAAAAGAGTATGTTTTGGTTCGAAAAAGTTTAATTTGACGGGTAAACAGCAAAAAAACCGAGTTTTCAGATTTTTTTTTTTAATTAGGACTATAAAATATTCTTTGCGGACCAACCGAAAAAGCAGCTAAAAAAGAGGGGCGAAACTACTTTATCAAGTTTCCCAAAAACAGCAAAAGAAAATTTCTTGCAATGAAATCCTAAAAACGAAATTTCGCCCCAAAAAAGTTCGTTCCCCCCCCTAGCACCAATATCACTAAAAAAATTTTATGATGTGATCCTTGTTAGGGCTTGCACGAGATTTTTTATACTGAAAATACATATTTTTAAATTAATAAAAATAAAATAAGTAACATTCAAATTATGCTAAGCCGAGCTTGGCCTAATCAAACGCGCGCGCTTAGGGTTGATGATTTCTGAGAAAGGTTGGGAAAAATCATTAAAAATTTTGCTAAGTTATTAATACTTTTATATTGACATCCGCCTTGGGTTCAAAAAAAACCCTTAAAGATCCATTGCGAACATGATCCAAACATGGTTTCAATTCTGGAAAATTTCCCCCCAAACCGTTTATCTTACGAATAAAACAAAATTTAACCCGCGCGTTCCATATTTAAACTTGTATCCAGTATGCAATTTGCGTTAAAATCTGTCCACTTTTAAAAAAATTCCCGAAAATTTTCCAAAATGGACAATTCGATTTAAATAATTTTTCATTCAAAGGCTAATTAATGAAAAAATACTCGACTGGTTCATAATTTATTCCTTATTAATATTCATGTAAAATTTTATAACGGGGTTTAAACCGTTTCCCAAAAATAAAAAAAAATAAAAAGAAAACGAGCGCCTAAAAACGTCTCCCCGCCATACAGCCTCCTCTTAACAACCAACGCTTAACGTCTGGAAGAAAACTTCGTTCACCTTTTTATGACAAAATTTAACTGTCCAAGTAATGCTTTAAAGACATTATCAAACACGAAAAACTTATTTTTCACCTTGCGACTTTGCTATAGTAACTCCACTAACATATTTTTTTTTAAAGGATGTTAGGCAAGGCCTCTGTCATTTTCACAACATTTTTCAAATGATATTTCAAAAATTTTTTTATCTTTGGTTTTTTTTTTTTAGAATTGTATACCTCCTCTAAATACAGGGTTTTCAAGCGTCCCTGGATTGTAACCCACATGTTGGTTTGAGCTCGTTTTTTCCTCGCTCTCAAATTATTTTTTGTAAAAAACTAAAAATTGTATCTTGCTGAACTTCATATAAAATAACGAGCTCTCTTTGTGTTTTCAGAAATCTTTTGAGGCGTTTATTTAAAAAAAAACGCCACTTCCAAATTACCTTTTTGTGGCCCATACTATAAAAAAATGATATTTTCACGGGGAAAAAATACTTCGTAAATTTTTTGAAAAAAGCAACCTATTCACACGTTTTGGCTTGAAAAAAAACCATTCCAGTTGTTATTTTTTTGGAACTATAAAATATCCTTACCCCTTGAGCTTTTTGGAAACACTACCTGAAAAAAAAATGCATACTTTTTTCAAAATATTTTAAAAAAACCCAAATTCAAAACTTTTTTTTGGGCCTTCCGGGATTTCTATGACAAAAGTCCGCAGAAATAAAAATTTCAAAAATATACACTTTTAAACTAAAATTAAATTGTAAACTTTTTTACGGAGGGTATGAAGTTTAATTGATCTCCTGCAAAATGTGTTTTGGGGACTTTGGGCTTTTTTTTGAAATACCCCCCCAAATTTCGACCATCTTTTCCACACTGCGTCGCAAGTTTTTAAATTTTTGAGACGTCCTAACACCCCGAATTTGTTTTGTGCACCCTATCTGAGAAATTTTTCTCTTTCATTGCACTCGTTGAGCGAACTGTGACCACGTGCTCGATACGAGCCCCCCCTCCCCCTCCCCTATAATACTTTACCTACGCGATTAAAATCTCTTTAACGTAAAAAAAAAACACTTCCGCTTAAGGGGATATTTGCAAGTGGTTTGATTACAAATTTTAGCCATGGCTTAAAACTGCACATTATTTCGTATTATTAATATAATAATTCTGTCGAGTTAATGAAAACACTTATAACAGTGTTCTATCGTAAAGGTTTTTTACATTTGCGTTGGAAGAAGACTTTTTCAGCCCTAATCCCCATAATTCCATATTTTTAAAATTATATTTTGTTTATTGGCATCGTTTCCTAATATGGAAATTTTAAATAATAAAAACATTTGAAACGGTACCAATTTTTTAAAATTTTTGATTGAAAAGTCTACCATCAACACTCAAAGTTTATGCAATAATTTTTTAAAATTTAAAAAGGTGAAAGAAAAAAAGTGAAGTGTAACAGAAATACTCAATTTTCCCTTGATTTTTTTTGGTTAAGTGCTATTTTAATGAGATACCCCTGCTGTACACACTTATTTAAAAAAAACTTAAAGATATTTTATATTTTAAAATTAAAAAGGTAAATTAAAAAAACCTTTTTTTTAGGACATAAAAACAGGTTGACCAAAATTGAAACTGACATTTTCCCTGCTAGTCCACCCGGGGGCCAAACCCATGAAACAAAAAATCTAAGTAGGTCGTTCGAGGGTTTTCACAACAAAAGACAAAAATTAAATTTTAAAATAAAAAATTAAAACCCCGAAATTAAAAGGACGAAAATTGGGTTTAAATTTTTAAAATTTAAAAGGCCTTTAAACCCCTGACGCCCGAATATTGAAAACGAAAAAGCCTTACCGAGCCCCCCTTTTTTCCTTTTTGTCGGGGCATTTTAAAAAGAACAGGGGCCCATGCTGGATATATTTTTTTCCCCGGCTAGGAAGGGGAAGGTTTTTTTATGAAACCAACCGAAGTGATTAATTTTTTTAAAAAAAACTTATTTAAAATCTATACCCACTCATCACAGTTTTTTTTTTCAAATTTATATTAAAATTTAAAGCACCCAGCGAACCCTGTAGAGCTGACCCACGACAAACGAAAAATGACCAACTATAGACAGGTACATTTAATATGAAACACCTATCAAACAAGCTGGGCCATTCACTCGCAGACTTGCCAGAATCAACAAGGGTTATTCCCGGTACAACCATCGTATTATTTGCCTCGTTGCTGGGAGGGGCCCCAAAGTTATCGTTTCCCACTTTCCCAAAGGGCCCAAAGAACTTTTTGGGACTCAAGCCCAAATCAGAAGTTAAAAAAAGGCTACTTCTGTTTATGGGCGGGAATCGAACACTGATTTCTGCTTTAAAAAAAGGGGCCCCCTCAAACCTAACCAAAAAACCAAAAAGCAAAACCCCACTTGAAAACCCCCCCTTTTTTCCAAACACAAAGCCCCCTCTAGCGGCCCAAAGAAAAAGTCAGATTAGATAAAAAATATTTTCACAACCCCATTTAGAAATTTCTTATTTGTGCCCCTTTTTTATTCTATTTTTTGTAGATCTGAAAAACTGAAAATGGGTTTTTTTTCTTGGGCTCGTCTGATTTAACCTTTGGCAGAACGGGGCAGTATTTTACCCCAAAATAAGAAAAAACCTTTTTTAAACGATAACCTACATGAATCAAATTTACTTTTTAAAAAAATGCAAAAACAAATAATTGAAGAAAATTTTTTTAAAATGAAACTTTATTGACGGGCTAAAAGAAAACGGTTTGTCATACAAAAATTTTTGAAGCACAATTAAAAAGGGACTATTTAAAGTATCTTTGGCAGTAAATTGACGTGTTCAAAGAAAAAGGGCCCTTGTCATCTTTAATTTAAAAACCAATTAAAAAGGATTATTTAAAGTATCTGGGCAGAAACTGCCTTTTAAAAAGAAAAACGTCTTGTCTTATTTTTTGGAAACAAATTAAAAAGGGATTTTTAATATCAGGGGCAGTACTGAGGGTGTGCAAAGTCGTCTCATCATACTTAAATTTGGAACACAATTAAAAAGGGATTTTTAAATTATCAGGGCATACTAAACGTTTTTAAAGTTAACGTCTCATCATACTTTAATTTGGAACCAATTATAAAGGAAAATTTTAAGTATCTTTTGCAAAACGGGCGTGTTCAAAAAAAAACGTCTTTACCCTAACTTTAATTTGGAACACAATTTTAAAGGTTACTTGTATCATGGCAGTACTAACTTTTTTTAAAAAATAACGTTTTATCATTTTTAAAATTTGGGAAACCCAAAATTAAAAAGGGAAATAATTTTAGTTTTCATGGCAGTATGACGTTTCAAGATAACGTCTTATTTTAATTTGGGGGAACCAATTAAAAAAGTTTATTTAAAGTATCATGGCAGTACTGACTTTTGTTCAAGATAACGTCTTTGTAAAACTTTTTTTTGGGAAACCCACAATTAAAAAAGGATTATTTAAAGGATCTTTGGCAGTACGACGTTTTTTCAAAGAAAAACGTTTTGGGTCTTATTTTAAATTTTGGGAACACAATTATAGGGGTTTAAAAATTTAAAAGTATCATTGGCAGTCTGATTTTTTAAAAGTAACGCCCTTTTTTCTTATTTTTAATTTGGAACACAATTAAAAAGGATAACTTAAGTTCATGGCATCCTGACGTGTTTAAAATAACGTCTTATCTTTAATTTTTAATTTTGGGCCCCCAAAATTAAAAAGGGATTACAAATTTATCATGGCGGTACGGCCGGGTTCAAAAAAAACGTTTTATCTATTTTTAATTTGGAACACATTAAAAAGGATTACGAAAGTATCTTTGGCAGTTTTGCCCGTTTTTCAAATAAGCCCCTTGTCAAACTTTTTTGGGAAACACAATTAAAAAGGGATTATTTAAAGTATCATGGCGTATTACGAGTTCAGAGATAACGTCTTGTCTTCTTTTTTTTTGGAACCAATTAAAAAGGGTTACTTAAGTATCATGGAAAAATTGACGTGTTTAAAGAAAACTTTTTGTAAACTTAAATTTGGAAAAAAATTAAATAAAGGATTATTTAAAGTATCATGGAATTTGCCCGGTTAAAAGGGATAACGCTTGTCATATTTAAAATTTTGGGAACCAATTAAAAAGGGGTTATTTAAAGTACCCTGGCAGTATTGCCTTTTTCAAATTTAAGGGGGTTTTGGGTTTATCTTAAATTGGGAACAAAATTTTAAAAAGGGTTTTCTTAAGAGTCGGGCAGTTTTGGGACGGGGTTCAAAGATAACGTTTTTGTCATATTTAAAATTTGGGAACCCCATTAAAAAGGGTTACTTAAGTATCAGGAGGTTTACGTTTCAAAGATAACGTCTTGTCATTCTTAAATTTGGAACACAATTATAAAGGATTACCCCAAGTATCATGGCAGTATTACGTTTTTTTCCAGATAACTCTTGCCATTTTTAAATTTTTGGAAAAAATTAAATAAAGGTTAATTAAGTATCATGGATATTGACGTGTTAAAAAGGAAACCCGCCCTTGTCATTTTTAAATTTTAAACCCAAAAAATTTTAACTTAAGTATCAGGGAAGATTGACTGTTCAAGTAACTTTCTTGTCATACTAAAATTTGGGAACAAAAATATAAATGATCATTGAAAAGTATCAAGGGCATTTATAGCTCCCCCTACTTTAAAAAAAAACCAAAATTTTTGGTAATGAAAACAGCAAAAATACTCAACAGTACAGTCTCATCTTCAAACCCCAAAGGAAAGCCTTCCCCTATCATTTGAAAAATGTAAAAAAAATCTGGGGGTTTTTTTTATCCCCCAGGCTTTTTTCCTCCCTACCTCTTTTGCTTGGGCTTGATTTCCTTTGAGGATTAATTGACCCTTCACGACGCTCTCGATGTCCAGGTAAATCCTTTTCACCCAACCCCATAGCCCTGCCCCTTTCCCTTTACGATTACCTTTTCTATTATCCCCCCACTTGAGGTTTCGTATGTAAACCTGTCTCGGCCTTCGTCTCCGGTGTACCTTCCCAAAAGGGAGCACGTTCGGCAGTTTGGAGACCAGCGCAAAGGGGGAATGGGTGGCCCGACGACGAAACCTGCCTCGGGGCCCCTAAACCCCTAGCAGCTGTCTAAACCCCCGACGCCGCCGCCCCCCTTTTCTTTGATTCTATCATTCCCTTGGGGAAACACTTTCCCTGCCCGGGAAGACCCCATCCCCGGGGGACATCCCAGAAGTCTGCGCCCACCGAACAGGGTTCAACAATCTCCAACTGGTTAAAAATCGGGTTTTGAGTTGAAAATTTTTTGTTGAAAATTTTAAAAAGGTTCAGTTAAAAAGTAACGTGGCATTTAAATGGGCCTCCCATCAAGGTGAAATTTTTTGGTTTCAAAAATTTGCTATAATAGCCCAACAGCCCCGTTTCATCTTCCCTTTTTAAAGGAAAGCGGAGGCGACTATCTCCTGGCATGTTTTTTCTGTTGTGTTCTTAGTTTTTTTTTCTTTAGGTTGCTCCCGGCGGTAAAAATCTCACATTTTACTTAGGTCTTTAAAAGTAAGGGGGGTAGGGGTGCCTCACGACGCTCTCGGCGTCCCGTGGGGTCCTTTTTCACCCCCACCCTATGGGCCGACCTTCCCACGATTAGCTGTGTTTTATAACCGCCACTTGAGGTTTCGAAGGGGAACCTCGTCTCGCCTTCGTCTTTCCGGGGTACCTTCCCACAAGAGGGAAAGACATTTTGTCAGTTTGGAGACCCCGCAAAGGTGAATTTTGGGGGTCGACGAAAGAAAAGCTTTGCCTTGTGGGCTCAACCTAGCAGCTGTTTTGAAACCCCCACGGGCCCCCGGCCCCCCTTTATTGACCCTATCATTGCCCTTTTGCAAAACTTTGGGTGACCGGAGCCCCCTCTCCGGGGACTACCCGAGAAGTCTGCGTCCCACTAACATGTTTAAACCCCTCTCCAAAAAGGTTAAAATCTGGGTTTGGTTTTCAATGTTTTTATTAATTGAAATTTGGGAACGGGAAAAATTTTCGTCTAGATATTGTTTCGTGATTCGTAGACCCTCCTGCATTTTCATCGTTGCCAGCTTTGCTTTACCCGGTAGAACCCTTTTTTCCAAAGGTAATTGGAAAGAGCTAGCGAGCGACCAGCGAAGCGAAAATTCCCTTTCACTACACCGGGAAAAAAAATCCGGAAAGTTTTTTTTTTTTTTTCTTTCTGTTTTTTTTTGTGTCTGTTAACACGATTTTCCGGGTAAAAACCCATACTCCGTTGCGATGAAATTTCTGGAGGCCTTTGGGAAAACTCTGAATTAGAACTGCCACGTTTTTGAGCGCAAACGGGGAAATTTTTTTTCATAAAAAACCCCAATTTTAAAGATTTTTTTCGATTTTTTAAAAAATTTCTTCGACTCATAACACCCCACATGCTTATCCGATTGTAAAGATTTTTTTACAGAAACCCTTTTTTTCATGAAAATTAAAATATTTTGTTGGGGAAATTTGGGCGTAAACGAAAAATTTTTCTCATGAAATCAAAAATTTTTCGGGGGTTTTTTTTTTTTTTTTAAAAAAATTCTTTTACTTATTACACCCACATGCCCTTTTTCCTATTTTAATTATTTTTTTAAAAGAAACCCCAATTTCATGTTTTAATAATTCCCTGTTAAAAATTTTGGGGGGGAAACTAATATTTATTTCTTATGAAATTTCAATTTTCGATTTTTTTTTTTTTAAAAAAATTACGATTAAAATTTAAAAAAATTTAAATTATTTTTTTTTTTTAAGTTAATTTAATAAAAAAAAAATTGCTATGTTATGATTTTTTTTCACAGAACAACAGAAAAACCCCGTAACAAAAATGGGAGCTCAATGCACCAATTACGCTCATCCAACCCCAAAGCGGGGGGACTTAAGCGTTTTTTCCCAGTATAATGAAAAAGGGCATTGTTTTTTTTCTTGTAAGGTCCTCAAGGAGTTTGCACCAAGTTTTCCCCATTTAATCCGAAAATTTTAAAGGCTATAACGTTTTTTCATCTTGATTTCTTTTTTTTACTTTCCAGTTCACGAAAAAATTCCTTGAAGGTTTTTTTGTCGTGGGTTTTTTCAAAAGCACATCCCATTCACCTTTGAAATAACCCGGGGTCAATAGAACCATTGATGTTTTTTTTGGGGATCCAACCATCAGTGGACCAAAATCATGATCTTCTTGGGGGGTTGGAAGTTTTTTTTTTTTTTTTTTCTCCCCCACTCGTTGATGAGCTGGGAGCTTCATGAATCCCGTGTTTTACATTTTCGCATCCGAACCCAAAAAAACTCTAGTGCTCTGTCTTTTAAAGCTTTTTTGAATGTGAAATTGAAGGGCGGGAAAAAAAAATTTTATTCGCAAATTTTCCCGGCTGGCTTTTTTCCCCAAACTAGGAAACGACTCCAGGAGTTTTTTTAAAACCTATTTTTATATCGTCGGGGCTACCAGGAAAGGGCCCAAAGGGGTTTTAAAACCAAATGTTTGGCATTTCGCCCCCAAACGCCCTGGAGCACAAAGGGTAAGATTCCCCCACACTTAGGGGGGAGAAAAATGATGTTGCCTTGGGTTAGCTGCCTGGGAGTCCCCCCGTAAAATAGAACTTGGGGAGCTCCCATTGCTGTTAACTACTGCCTCAGTGGGCCCTTTTTCAATGACGCAAAACACTCGTTTTCCCCAATAAAGAAGAACTAGTTTTTCCTATTTGTTGCTTCTGTTTTTTCAGTTTAAATATTAGACGATATCAAAATTTTAAAACCAAAAATTTAAACCAAAATTTAAATAAATAATTTTTTTTACATAAAAAATTTTTCAGGTATCAATTGAAAACAAGCGACTTTTTTTTTTTCTTTTCCCCGGGGCCCTGCATGGGCAAGTCAGGGGATTTTTACTGTCCCAAAAAACTTCGTTGGGCCCCCCTTTCCCTAAAAAATCCTAGCGGATTTTGTGGAACCCTTTAAAAAACATTATATTTTTGTGTAGTTTTTTTTCTTCATTGTTTCCCCCCGTCCCCGGGCTGGGGGTAAATTGTCCCAGAAAAACCCACTCTCTAATCGTTAAAGTCGAAAAAGAAAAAAGTCCGTCTCGCAAAAATCAGCTAGTAAATTTTAGGAATAAGTACTCCCCTTTAACTAGAGGGGAGCTTTTGGCGGTCCCCTCGCCAGGGGGCCCCCCCCTTTGACTTGACGACAACCGAAATTTAAAGACAAAGACGATGACCACCACGCCCTTAGAATTTCCCCTTTTTCTCCCCCCACCCCCCTTGGGGGAGTTCTGACCAGCAAAGGGACTTTTCCCCTCAAAGTTTTCCCCCAGGGGGAAAAGTAAGGCCGTTCCCCCCCCAAAATTTGGGTTTTGTTATAAGGGGATAGAAATAAAGTGTTTTAAAATTTTTTACGTTTTTTTTTCCCAAAAAAAATGTTTAACAAAACCATAATTCTTATGACGGACCAATCAGACGTTTTTGTTTTTTTATACGACGACCAATGAAAAGGATTTAAATTCCCTTTGACAGGGCCCCCGAAACATTACTACCCAAAACGGAAAATCGATTTCTTGTTACCATAACAACTAATAAAAATTTCCCCTTTAAAACTAAACCAAAATTATGGGGAAAAGCGGCCCCAAAGCTTATGACTTAACGGTTTTCCGCCCCCTAAATCCAAATAAACGCAAAAAATCTCAAAGTGTTTTTTTTTGGGGGGGGGGGGGGGGGGGGGAGGGTTTTTCAGGGTTTCCCTGTCCCATATTTTTTGAATAATTAATTAATTTTTTATTTTTATTTTTATTAGTATTTTCATTTTATTTGAACAACCTTTGGGAAAATTAACGATAAAATAAATGCGAGAATGACAGAAAAGACATCTCCCCATGTACGTGGCACCTGTTTCCCTCTTTTCCCCAATAAATAAAATAAACAAAAACAAAATCAATAAATTTTAAAATCACCCAAAACCCAAAATAAACAAACATTTCTTACAAAAACCCCACAACCTACCCTTTAAAAAATCTTTTGTTTTACGCTATTGAAACTATTTTAAATTTTTGAGTTTCCCGAATAAAAAAAGTAAGTAAAACTACTTTGCTTCAGGCTAGTCCCCTGAGGTAGCGAACCTTGTTCGCTCTAATGGGTTTCATCCCGGAATCTGCGAATCTGCGCCCCAGGTTTTCCCGAGGTTTATTCAATCTCCTGGCATAAATTTCGTAGAAACCCTTTGGGGTTTTTCAAGATCCGTTAAAAAGTTGCGGGAAAAAACCCAGATTGGTTGATCGAAGCAAAAACATCAAATTTTATTGCCCCTTTTATATATATAAATATTATTATCCTTTTTTTTCTGTTTGTTCTGCTATACCGGGGGAAACCCGGCAAAACGATTTTTGAAAGGGAAACTAAAAGGGGCCTTCGAAAACTCTGGAACTTGCCAGTTATATACAATCACCAAAAATTTCTTAGAATTTTTTTTTCGTTTTTTTTTTATTTTTTTAAAGATATATTTTCGGGGGGGGTATTTTGGGCCCCCACCGGGGGCTGCACTCAAAACTTGATGAAACTTTATGGGGGAAAGTTTAAAAATCACTTAAATTATATATTATGTAACGTTTTTTTGGGGACAAATTTGTGAAATATTTCTCATAAAATCGTACTTTTTTCGATTTCCCCCCCCCCCCCCCCCCCCCATTTGAATTTCTAATTAAATTTAAAAATAATGAGTCCCATTTAAAAAACTAATATGGACAATTTTTTTTAAAAAAAGCTCATCTACGACATGACGGGAGAAAGTTTTGGAAAAAGGGGCCTCTTTATTTTAGACTGTTGCTCAATTTCAAAAAAAAAACCCCACCATCGTTGTTCACTACTTCTCTTATGTACCTTGTATTTCTACGCACCATCTAACAACCCCCTATCCTCACCGTACTAAATATCTCGATGGCCCCCATACCCCGGCACATTGTTTCCCAACTACTGGCCCCTTCGTGAACCTTAAACTAGTCGGTTATGGATGAGATTTATTGCAATTTTTAGTATGCTGGGATCTCAATTTTCAAGTTTTTATTTTCAAAATTTTTTGTTAAATAAGGATAATTTTTTTTTAAATATATTATTGCTATGGGAAACCAAAAAAGAATTAAAAAAATCTGGAGCCCCGAAAAACTTGCTTTCTGTACGCATTTGGTGATTGTTGTCATTTTTCTATAGTTACCTGTTAATTTTTATACACCTCAAAAACTTGTATTAAAACCTTTTTTTCTATTTTTCGTCGTTGCTGTTAGTTTCGGACCCGGCACCTCCACCAAAAAAAACCAAAAAAAAAAACAAACTAAATATACAATGCTTAGGTAATTAAATTTACTTTATGTTGATTTGAAAAGTACTAAAAAGGTTTTTTTTTTCAAATATTTTATGTATTCTATTGTGTCAGAAATAGACCCATGTATACATTAATATTGATTACCATTTCGACTGTTTAAAAATTTTTGAAATTTTTTTAAAGAAAACATCAATTATTATCAAATTTTTCCCCAAGTCGACATCACCATAAACCCTTAAATTTTCCCTGTAAAACATTAAATTTGTAGCCCCCCTTTTTGGGCAATTCGGCCAATACCCAAATTCGCATTCAAATAGAAAAAATACGATTTTCATAGAAAATTTGATGGTACCAAAAAAAGTGCAGGTCTCGGAGATTTCGAAGGTCCCTCCAAATTTTTTTCAAAATCGCATAATTTGCCCCTTTTCCCCCTAAAGGAAAAAAAAAAAAAAAAAAAAAAAAAAAAAGGGGGAACAAAAAACCCCCCCGCCAAAAACCCCCAAAAATTTTTTTTTT
>JAMZAV010010859.1:0-20375 GCA_024449915.1 Sweltsa coloradensis
CTTCAAACATGTTTGATTATTTTTAAAATACAGTCTAGAAATTATAAAATCTTTCCCGACCAGGGGATTGAACCCACTTCTTTCACATTTCGGCTACCGCTTCCCCCATGATTCTTTAAAAATAAAAAATAAATGATTTTATTATTTTATTGTGCACGCGTCAAATGCACTCTAAAAACCTGATTTTCAACATTTTCGCCTGCGGCGCTATTTATTTAAACTCCCAATAAAAATCAACTTTCCTTTGTGTTGTCAGAAATAATCAGTTTGCCTCTGAAATGTGTCTGCATCAGTGTACTTCGATTTATTAAGTTGTCCTCCTATGTGAATCGTTTTTTTAACTAAATAGGATAGACGTTTAATAAATAAATAAAATTATGAATTGAAAATAAGATCAAACGTTTATAATAATGTTGCAATCTAGGCCAATGCTGTAAATTGTAAGCTCGACATGACGACAAAACAAATTGGTGCACACAAACTACATTGTTTCCGTATTACATTCCGCCCACCACTTTTTTCTAAAACGCACCAAATGCACTCTAAAACCTGATTTTCAAAATTTTCGACTGCGGCGCAATTAATGGGGGCTCCGCCCCCATACCCCCGTGCGTCCGCGCTTAATCCCTTTCCCACGACTGTACATGCACACGCAAATCGCCCCCCCCCATGATTATGTCCTAGATCCGCCACTGCAACAACGCGCCTGAAAAAGCGTTTGCGAAGCTTCCTAGTAAGGGGAATATATTAATATAGAGGGTTTATGACAGTGTCACTGCAATGTTGGGGGAGTTGGGTTGATGGGGGTCATTATCAGAGGGAAGGATGAAGAAGGGAGGTTAGGTTAAGAATAGGGCTTGGGAGGGGGGGGGCGACATCCGCAATAGGCTGCAGGAGGGGTTTACAGGGGAAGGGGGGATCATTCATGGAAGTTCCAGCGGAAAGTAGTATGAACGGATCTGGGTCGGTATGGTTTCTTGAAAAGGACTATTAGGGAGTGGAATGACTGTCTGGGGATGTTGTAGCTAGTGGGTCTTTGAAGAAATTTAGATCGTGTTTAGGGGAGGGCAGTAATTAATTAGGTTTGGGGGGGGGGGGAGTGAGTGGTTGCCACCGGGCGGAAGGGCCCATTTGTAACCGTAATGAATTGTTAGGAAATGCGGGAGGAAATACTCGTTCCAGAAAGATCCAGAAACATTTCTGGAAAAAAGGTTATTGTGGGAAACCTGCTCAAGGTGCAATACATCACATGCATATCTTCAGGTCTCTACTACCTAACTACGTACCCTATTTTAGAAGTTCGAATGTCCTGAAAACCTCTAGAGAAAAAAAAAACTAGAGTAAAACTTTTTTTATATTGATGCATAGTTAAAAATAGTAAGTAAGTTATTTTTAATTATTTGACTGATACAGAGTAAAAGCATAACAAATCCGCATAATCTCTAAAATAGAGATACGTGGAGTGAAATGAATAAGCAAATACATGCATGTGGTTATTTTGTTTATTTGATTAGCGCGCGAGTAAAATAGTGTTGTGAATGCACTGCCGCCCTCCTTGGTGAAATGAGTCAAGAACCTTGAGATTTTATGTGGCTGTGGTTATGTCTTTCCTTTAATGGTGTCCGTAGTGAACTAACGTGGATGAAGGAACACGTTGCTTGTAGTGTGAAAATTTTTTAATAGTGTGAAAATCAACTGTTAATGTAAGTCGTACAGTAACAAATACGTTTTTAGCTTTGATAAACATAAATTTGTTATGAAGTAATGGATTTTGAAAGTGATATTAATTGGTAAACAGTGCATGCCTACCTAATTCTGATGGCGGGGAGGTCCGCCTAGGCTGGCGTCCGATTGTGTTCCGTGGATGAACCCGACTTTGTAGGCCTAGATAATGGTTACCGCCGTCTACCCCACCTTTATTTTATGTTAGTTACCGGAGATCGATGATTATTGATAGGGTTAGGGCTTGCAAGTTACGTTTTGCTAGTAGAGTTCTAACATACGGCTAGGCCTAGGCCTTTAGGCTAGGCCTAAGGGCTAGGCCTACCTAGGCCCTACCTCATGGCGCTAGGCCTAGGAGCCTAGCCTAGAATCCTTGCCTTGTTTACATAGTGGACTGGGCCATAACCGTACTAAAATTTAATAATAATTGTGGCTCGTTGGTCTTGTTGTGTGGCTCGTTGGTCTTGTTGTTAGCGTATCTGCTTCCAATGCAGAAGGTCCAGGGGGTATAATCTTAATTTGACGGGAATGTTATTTTACATTAAATTTATGATTTTCCTTTTTCTAATTGAATATTATTATGTGTTTACTTGGTTTTTGGCGCGGAAAGTAGTTTCTGGACTTAAAATCACTTTTAGTTTGATTGAATAACACACGCAATCCCTACCCCTGAGCCCTACACAACACTCGCACATGTCACTGTCACTTCATGGTACGCTATGTTATGTTGTTTGTTACATTAAATTTATTATCGTTTTTGTAAATGAATATAATAATGTATTTATTTGGCGCGGAAAGTACCTTTTGGATTTATTTGATCACTTTTAGTTTGCTTGAATTGCTCACAGATTGTACTCAAACACTCGCACATTTCACTAGTCACTTGTCGGTCAGCCATGTTATGTTGAGGCCTACCATCCCTTTTCGCAAAAATACTCCACCTACAAAGATAACATGTCCAAATACTGTACCACAAATCTTTTAGCTCTTCAAACCTCCAAATCATTTGTCTTAAACTTTCATTCTCCACACTCTCCAGTAAACTCAAGCCCTCTAATACGTCTAAACTCAAAAAGCATTGCTTGCTCCGAGTTAGTTGAATTCTTAGGTCTAGCCATCACAGCAACTCTGGATTGGTCTCCCCAGATTGAAAAAGTTTCGTCTAAATTGAGAAGTCGTTGCTTCATGCTTAGAAAGCTGAAACAAATTGTAAATTCGCAAACTTTGCTAGCGGTATATTACGCTCATATCCACTCGCATATAGCATACGGACTAATGTTCTGGGGCGCCTCATCGCAAGCAATCCGTGTCTTTCGCATTCAAAAGCGAGCCATCAGAATCATGGTTGGAGCCAATAGGAGAAAATCCTGTAAAGAATTATTTAGAAATCTAAAAATACTGACTCTTCCATGTATCCTTATTCAAATCTGTGTAATCTTTGTTCACAATAATCCTGAATGGTTTCCCCGCAATTCACAAATTCATCACCATGGCACACGCTCGCAAATCAACATTCATATCGACTCTTTCAGCACATCCAAGTTTACCAAAGGACCATTGGCTCTATGCTCAGCCCTCTATAACAAATTACCAGCAGACATCAAACTCATAAACACAAGCAAGCACATAATTTTTAAGGCTAGAGTAAAATCATTTCTGCTTGATAAGTGTTTTTATTCTATTGATGAATTTGTAAATCAGAATGACCGACTTAACTAAACTAATAAACAGTCTTTTATTATGTCAGCACCCTGCACTATGCCTTGGGTATGTTAATATGCTTGTTAGTATAATGTTTTGTCAACTTAAACTTACCCTTTTATGTTATTAACTTTTGTTCTAGACTGAATTATAATTATTATAAGTATTTTAAGTATGCTCTACCTAGAATAGATACCTAAGTATATAAAGTATATATGTGTATAAGAATATCTACTATTTCACACTCTCTTCGGAGCAGTGCATATCTGTACCATGTACACGATCAAAATGAAATAAAGAATTATTATTATTAAAAAAAACTTTTAACGTCGTTTTTTATAAAAAAAAGGACTTTTATTACAATAGGATTTTCGTTTAAAATAGCGACGTTAAAGGTTTTGAAGTTTTTTTTGTTACTATAACAGTAAAAACGTGATGATTCTATTTTGGATTTTTTTATTATGTTCTTGTAAGGTTACTCGCAGTGAGTAAACATCTCAGCACCGTCGCTCCTCGCTAACCGGAGTCAACTTCACACAGTGTGGGCGGGGCGTGGCCCTGGTCTGTTGTGAGTTGTTACGTAGGCCTAGAGAAAACTTAATTTTTTAATTGTAAATATTCTTTGAAATTTGTTTCCGCGCATTTAGTTTGTGTTTCCTATAAAATATTGATGTTTTGGAAAAAAAAAAAAAAAATTGATAAAAAATAGCAATTCCGTCAAACTAGTAGAGTTCCGGTCCAGGGTTCGATTCCCGCTAAAGTCAGTAGTTTTTTAACTTCTGATTTGGATTTAAATCCATCAGTTCGTGTCTTGGGAGTTTGTAAACGGTGACTTTGGAGCCGTCCTAGCAACGAAGCACATAGTAAATTCAGAGGGTATAAGGGTAGTTTGACGGAAATGTTATTTTGTATTAAATTTATGATTTTCCTTTTTCTTCCTGAATATTATTATGTATTTTCTTGGTTTTCGGCCGCGGAAAGTAGTTTCTGGACTTAATTTATCACTTTTAGTTTGCTTGAATCAGTCGTTTTGGTACTAGTTCAGTTGGTGCGGTCCAACTTTTCAACACTGTTTTTTTCAAAAAAAACAATAAAAACACAAGTCCAAATGAGAAATAAATGAAGAACTCATTATTACCTAACGATTTAATTTTACTAATTAATCTGAAAATATACCAATTACCTATATAGAATAATGAACTTGAACACAGATTGAACACAAACAGTAAACACTCGCTCATTTCACTGTCATTTGGTCGCCATGTTTGCTGTTTACGTCTTGATTTTACTTACTAGGCCTACCAATCTTTTTCACTTAAATACTTCACCTACAAAGATTTTAACGTCGCTATTTTAATTATGAATTACTTTCACCACAAAGGGACTTTCGTTTAAAATAGCGACGTTAAAGGTTTTGAAGTTTTTTTTTGTTACTATAACAGCAAAAACGTGATGATTCTATTTTGGATTTTTGTTATGTTCTTGTAAGGTTATTTGCAGTGAGCAGAACATCTCAGCAGGTAGGCCTAAGCCTAGGCCGTGTCACTCCTCGCTATGTTTTTTTTGGTAAATTTTCGGTAAAAGTGGGTTTCCGCGTGATTATTTTTAATTTACTAGTGATTTTGCATGGTTTTTGAACAACAACAAAGAAAATTGGTGCAAAATTAGCCATTCCGTCATACTACCCTTGTTCCAATTCAGAGTTGTTCTGAATCGGCCTTGTTGATTCTGGCGTTGATTCGCGGGTGTTTGCACTGTCCATACCACTGATTGCTGTATTTCCTTTTAAAAATATCGATCTTTGGTTGGTTATCGCTCACTCGTCGGGGCCTACAGGGTTGGCTTGGTGGCTTTGATTTAAAGTCCTCCACTGAAAATCAGTTATATAACTGAGTGGATAGACTCTAACGGCCATTCCATAGCAAAGTGAGCCTGACAAGTGAAAAATAATTTTTACCCAATAGTTTATTGATGGGTCAAAAATTAAAGTCAAAACTCCACTGAATTTCAAAATGTCTTTGCTTTCTTTGTGGGTAGTAAATTATGCGTTTTATAGTGCTTCAAAGTCAGTGTAAAGTTATTGTTTTTATTTTAGTGCCACATCCCCTAAATTGTAAGCCCTCCAATTTCTTTTAGGTCAGCTGTGTGAAGTTCTTTCTTTTGTATATCAACACTTAATGATGTTGTGAAGTATTTTAGTTGGAAAAACTGAACACAAAGTAAGTTTTACTTAAATTTTGTATCATTAAAGATGTTATGAATACATGTCACACCCGCAACACAAAACTACAATAAACTGTGATAGTGTTAAGATTATGGCTAACAAAAGTTGGAGAGCACTTTATTTTAAGGTTAGGTTATATGACTTATCATATCCAAAAGAGAAAACTGAGATGCACTGACTAGAAGTGGTTGAAATTGTGTTGCGGGTGTGACACACAGTTATGTTGCGGGTGTGACATGATTATTGAATTGCATGATAATACCAGGGCTACAGTCAAATAGGTAAAAAAAAATTGCCCATTAGGCCTACCTAGTTTAGGTAGCCTAAGTAATGCACATATAACGCACGCAGTCAACGTATTTTGAAAATGCAAAAGAGAGATTAGGTAGGTACCGGAAAACGAATTTGAACTTCAAGTCGACTTTGCTGAAAATTTTTCGGCAATCATTCAAGACGAGATTCAGAGCGCTCATTGGAGTCATGATCAAATGACTGTTTTTACAGCCTGCGCTTGATTAAAAGATGACGTTAAGAGGTCCTTCGCGGTTGAAAGTGATGACTTGACACATAACAAACATGCAGTGTGGGCATTCATCAAAAAGATTTTTGCTGAACTAAAAGTCGAGTTTCCTAAGTTAGGCCTAACAGAAGTGATTATTTTTTCGGATGTCTGCGCTTCCGTCAACAATCCTGCCCTAGATATTAACGTCAGTGATTTTGTCCTCGTTTCACTTGCGGTAAATGGGGAAAAAATACCGACAAGCAGTATTATGCTGAAATCGTAGCATTTGATGATGAAACCAGTGAAGTAACCCTTAGGCTAAAGTATATGCATGCATCCTAGTGGCAACTATTGGGTATGGCCCGATATTGTGAATACGTCATGCGAGAACAAAGACGTTATATCAAGAAGATGGTAGCTCCTCCAATACTTCACAACATTCGTGGGCAATTTAGTTCGTCAGTGATTAGGCATGCATAAATAATGATAAAGCTGCATTAATTATAAATGATGACATTATTAGTTAATCCTCTTTTTATGCTATTAGCCCCTACTTCAAAGTTTAAACAAAAAATAATCAGTGACGAGGACCCATATTTCATTAAAAAAATTACAATGCACCACTTTATTTTATAATAGGCTACCTTTTTTAAATATCATATTTAGCATGCATATTTGTTAACTTACATTTTAGTATTGAGTATTCATGAAGTATGTAAGAAAACTGCCAACCAAATTATAATCTACATACAAAAACTCGTATTTAATGTTATATTTTGTGCACTACGTCACACCCGCAACATTTCCTTGTCACACCCGCAACATCTTCAAACCATCATAAATCGTCTTTTAAATTATTTGAGCCACTATTCCTTATATTTTATTTTAAGGGTGTTCTATAATGCTTTAGGAAAAAAATAGTTGCCTATCCAAGGGGTCCTATATTCACAGACTTTTGCACTTGTTCATGTAAGGGTGTAAATACAGTGGCAAAAAGTGTCACACCCGCAACACCTGTTTTAATTTTAATTTACTGATTTCTTAAAGTCACAGAAAGTTGAAATTTGGTGTATTTGTACATATTATGGCAACAATCAATGTATACAATGTCTTGGGTTTCAATTTGTAATTTATTAACACTTGACAGGTATTGTAAGTGTGTAATGTGTCACACCCGCAACTATGGAATGGCCGCTAAATACAATTTATTTATTTATATTTATTTATTTAATCACAATTTGAACGTTCTTGAAGCGTTTACATAGTGACAACCCAACTAAAATTGAACTGACATTCGGTTCAGCATCAACACCATCTTAAATGGCAAATGCCTAAACGTCAAGGCCATCTGCGACGCAAAGGAACATCAATGTGATCTAGCAGATAAAGGGTGCAAATTCTTTTGCGTTTGTTTTAGCGGTAAAAATGTCTTGCACCGCCTCGTGAGAAAAAACAACAGTTCATAAAAAGTAAAAACCGAAAAGTAGTTTCGCGAAACGTTAAAAGAGTTTTCTGTTTTATTAACAATAAAACCTAGGCCTAGGCCTACAAAACCTTTAACATTTCTATTTTAAATATAAAGGACTTTCAACCGAAAAGGAGTTTTGCCTAAAATAGAAACTTACTTTTCACGAGACGGTTTAATAGACCTACATAATTAGGCCTACCATTGTAGTATCCAGTGCAAACACCAGCAGCACTGTAGCTATAAAAGACCGCGGCCTTCTAGATTGCCGCATTCTTTTTTAACAAGAGGCCTAGGCCCCTACTGGATGGATTACAGCGTTTCTAGCTAGCTTCTCGATTTGGAATTGTTATTATTTAGGTACTACAATTCAGAAATTAAAAAAGTCCGCCCCAACCGGGAATCGAACCACGGATCTCCCGCATTCCAGACAGGCGTCTTAACCACTAGACCATCAGGACGGGTACATTTAAAACTCTGAATTGTAGTTGCATTATACATCTGAAGGGATGGAACAGTACTGCAACGAATATCTGCTGCCTTTGAACTGACCACCGAACATTAATTATAATGTCATTACCTTACGCAGGTATGAGCGAGGGTTTATTTCTCGATTTGGTTAGTCGGGAAAGACTCCCGTAAGTGTAATTGCTATTATTCACTACAATTCAGAAATTAAAAAAGTCCGCCCCAACCGGGAATCGAACCACGGATCTCCCGCATTCCAGACCGGCGTCTTAACCACTAGACCATCAGGACGGGTACATTTTAAACTCTGAATTGTAGTTGCATTATACATCTGAATGGATGGAACAGTAGGCCTTCTGCAACAAATATCTGCTGCCTTTGAACTGACCACCAAACATTAATTATAATGTCATTACCTTACGCAGGTATGAGTGAGAGTTTATTTCTCGATTTGGTTAGTCGGGAAACACTCCCGTAGGTGTAATTGTTATTATTTATTACAATTCAGAAATTAAAAAATTATATTATTATTATTATTATATATATATATATTATATTAATGAACTAGATTTTTCGGTTATAACCGAAAAACCTAGTTCATTAATTCATATCGGCCACGAAAATATCCAAAAACATATATATATATATATATAGGCCTATGTTTTAAATTTCTATCTAAAGTACTAACATAACAGCGTCATAGTCGCCTACTATAAAGCCAAGATTAAATATGTATATATATGATAAAAACAAGGATCTTGGGTAAAACCGCGTCGAAAATAAGATGAACCAGGGCAGAACCTGGGCGTCCACCGACGTTTCGTCTGTACTACGTCAGACATTTTCAAGGTTGACTGTGACTCTACGGAGGTTGGAGTCACAGTGGTTGGCAAGCACGCAGCGCCCGCCTTATATAGCCTCGGCTGAAGGTGCGGGGCGGCGAGGTTATACAGAAAATAGGTGCGGAGGCGGCGAGGTCATATCGTGAAAAGGTGCGGGGCGGCGATGTCATATCGAAAAAATATACGGATGGTGGCAATTGAGAAACAAAATAGCACAGCTTACTGTAGTGAAACCTTTGTCCGGCTTCTTGTCATAGGGCCTGATTGGTTGTCTTTTGAAATGTTATTCGTGCTTAGAATTATGGAATCTGAAATTTGCACCACCTCTGAGGGATTTGGCAGAATAGGTCTACGGACTACATTTCGAGGCATGAGTGCAGGTTTCCAAGCAAGAGGAAGGCTCTGGCTATCATCTCTTTTGTTCATGTTATTCGGCCGTTTCTCAATTTCACAGATTCGCGGATAATACGTGGCTTGAGCTGTTGTACAGGGCAAATAGTTTTTGTTTTGTCAAAATCTATCACATGCGAGTAAGCTTTAGCATGTTGAGCCAGGGCTGATTTCTTGTCACCTGCTTTCACAGCAATTAGAGAGTTCATTTATCATTCAAGAAGAAGAAAGCTATGGCATACCGAAGGACATCATGAAGTTAGCAAGGCATTGCATGTCTTCTACATACTTTATTATGAAAACAAGTTTTTATAAGCAAGTGGAGGGAGCTCCAATGGGCTCGCCGCTATCACCAGCTATTGCCAACTTATTCATGATAGATTTTGAGAATAAGGCCCTAGCTGCAGCTCCTAACAAACCATCTTCTTGGATACGATATGTGGGACGTCGTCTATGCCATTTGGCCCCATGGTGTGGACAAGTTGAATGAATTTCTTGACTATCTAAATGGTATCCATTCGAATATTCAGTTCACCATGGAAGTAGAATCCAACGACTCACTTGCTTTTCTCGATGTCTTGATAATAAAGAATGTTGATGGCAGTTTGGGACACACAGTCTATAGAAAACCCACCCACACCAACCGGTATCTGAATGCTGCTTCCCACCACCGTCCTTCACAGTTATTTTCAGTGGTTAACACTCTGGTCACCCGGTCCAGGAACCTTACTGACAAATCTCACTCAAGAGGTGAATTTGACAAGCTCCGTGAAGCTCTATCACTCAATGGTTACTTGGACTGAGACATAACCAGAGCGTTTAAACGTGAACTGAAGAAATCTGAGGATGATACTGAGGACAAGGAGAAACCACAGTCAAAAGCTTTTCTTCCATAGGCCTATGTGAAGGGTACCACAGACGTCATAGGTAGAATCCTCAATCGTAAGAACATCGAAACCATTTTCTCCACTGACAGAAAAATCAGCTCCTTTTTGAGAAGTGCAAAGGACTCTGTTCATCTGGAAGAAAGAGGGGTTTATGAGGTTCCCTGTGGCGACTGCGATCAAACGTACATAGGCCAAACAGGCAGACGCATAGCAGTGAGGATAAATGAACACTCGAATGCTGTGAAAGCAGGTGACAAAAAATCAGCCCTGGCTCAACATGCTGGATTTATGTTCTCTTTGCTTTCCCAACCTGTCAACCCTTCTCCGATCTAACTAGCCGATAGGCATTTTTCACACTAGAACTTTTATTGTAAATTGTATTATTATGTTGTAGACCAACCAATTTAAAGTGGCTCCATCATAACTACCTTCTTTCAGATCTGCCCACAATTCACATATGTTATTCCTGAAAGTGTGCTTTTTAATAATTGCCATAGGAGAAAGTATGTTCCCGAATTAAATTTTGAGGAATCATCATTTAATGAGATGGAATTTCCTATCTTCTAACATGGTAGGTGAGCAAAAAACCACACTTTCGTTCACTAAATGTGTCGTAGAACATCCAAAATATACAACACATTATTAAAAAATGGCTTAAAATTTTCGTTATTCCATCCTCTAAACAACAAGCTTTTGAAACAATCACCTTCCCGAATTAATTATCGCGATATTGTAGATCAAAGTTACCGCATACTTTAAAAGAAGTCGAAGCGCCTGAAAGACTTGGCAACGCTGCGTGACGTCACACACTGTGACGTAGCGCCGAGGCTGGGAGGTAGGCCTACAGCAGTATGTTCGCCTAGCCACCGCGAGAGATGACACGGGAGGACAATGCTCACGGAGCAATCCGAGAACAACATTGACCGGCATGAAAATATAATACCTATACGCACTGGTCGTTTTATATTATTGTTATATTTTTACGTTAATAGCCTAGCCCTAACCAAACGTTGAGGGAAAAATGTCTTCGTGTTTGAGTAATTTCCAATGAAAAGTTTTAAAAAATCATACCCGTCATAGATAAGAAGTGAACAATAATGATGGGATGATTAAAAAAAAGTAAAAAAGTTTTCCCAAGTGGGACTCGAACCGGCGACCTTTCGCGTGGAAGGCGAGTACTCTAACCTTTGGGCCAGCAGCACCTACAGTGTCACGCCGGTCCAGAGCGATACTTATGCAGCCCAGCACCAGCAGATCTGCAGGCGGACTTAAAACGAGCATAAAAGTTTTGTGATGGCAATTAGGAGACTTTTAATACTTTTAAAGCCTTCTGCCAATGTTTCTTGAATGAAATTGACGTCTGTATATAGCATGTGTTCGCAATTACTGTTTACTTTGGTATGAAACACTTTCGAGGCGGCAGTTCTCTCGACGCATCCACTCGGTCTCCGGAAGCGTTATCTGTACCGGGCGCGACGTATGCGTACTTTTCACAGCTATTATTCTACACTCTTCAGTGTTTAAACGTTTTTAACGGAAATGATTTCGGATGCGCTCTTATCGATTATATCCTAGAACTAGCGTGGCGTACTACAACTAGGCGGAAAGTTCGACTAACCTAACGAAAGTACACAGATAACTTTGGAGAAAATAGGCTGCGTACGTCGCGACCGGTACAAATAGCGCTTTCCTGAAGGGGAAGGCAACCCGTGCCATGTTGCCAAGCCAAAATACCAGGTTGACCAAACTCGAGAAGAATTTTCAACTATTACATATCGTATATTTATTGTTTGTAATTACATGAAAGCCTATCATATTGTATGTTTAATGTTTAACGAACACATCATTATTTCGTCCATAGGCCCATTAGCCTAATTTAGTGATTAACGTGTTACTTTGATGAAACGTTTCGATTTCCGAGGTTGGCAATTGCCATGGCAATACTTGACTAGTCATTTAGCAACTGTCCCAATAAGAGATGAAAATAAATATGTTTTCCTAAAATGTAACAATTAAAAATATATTAATACTCACAGTAGTAAAAATTACAGTTGTAAACTTATCTGATACAAAAAATACCAAGTAGGCCCTATTTTATCAGTTGTAGCTGAATAATAATATTATACTCTTGAGTCTGCTGGTACACTCGCATGAGCCACTTTAAAGTGTAGGTATCATTAGACTGACTTGGATATTATTTGTGTTAGTCCTCGGCGTTCTTATTCATCATTTTATAAATGATGGCCCAGTAATATAAAAATGTAGGCACATGAAAAGAAGAAGAATCCAAATTTTGGCTCCCTGTGGCTGGATCTATCTGGCAGGGGACTGGGGACGGTTTGTGGGTTATCCTTTGGACATGCTTGACAAACAAAGAAACATCTACCCTTTTTTTTTCAGAACAAGAAATGGCTCCTACTGCAAAGAAACCGGCAGCTGACAAGAAGCCAGCATCTGCAGGTGAAAAGAAGCCAGCAACAGCTAAAGCAGCTGCACCTTCTGCTGCAAAGAAGCCAGCATCAGCTCCTGCACCTAAGGCTGCACCTTCCACCAAGGCTGCACCTGCTGCCAAACCTGCGGCTGCAACCAAAGCAGCTCCTGCGGCCAAAGCAGCACCTGCAGCAAAGGCCGCTCCTGGTGCCAAGCCTCCCGCAGCTAAGGCTGCTGGGGCAAAAGCTCCCGCGACCAAGGCCCCCAAGGGTGCGGCTCCTGCGGCAAAACCAGCAGCGAAAGCGGCTGCCCCTGCGGCAGCAAAAGCTCCGGCATCTGCAGCCAAGAAGACAGCAGCTGGACCAGCCAAGGGCCCACCTGCTAAGAAGCAGGCCGTTGACAAGGGAGGAGCTCCAGCAGCCAAGGCTCCAGCTACAGCTAAGGCCCCAGTAGCAGGAAAGGCAGCAACCAAGGCCCCTGCTGCAGCTAAGGCAACTGCAGCACCAAAAGCCCCCGTAGCAGCGAAGGCCCCAGCAACAGCAGGTGCAAAACCAGCTGCAGCAAAACCTGTAGTTGCAAAGAAAGCCACAGTTGCAGGCAAGAAGCCTCTTGTTGGAAAAGCACCAAAGAAAGCTGGTGGAGTATCCAAACCAACATCATCCAAAAAGCAATTCATCAAGGGCAAAGGTTTGAAAAAGAAGAAGATAACATTGAAGTTTACTGTGGACTGCACTCACCCTGTTGAAGACAACATTATGGATGTAGCAAACTTCGAAAAATATCTGCAAGAGCGAATTAAAACCAACGGGAAGACAAATAACTTCGGCAATATTGTTTCTTTGGAGAGGAATAAGATGAAAGTAACTGTGACGGCAGACCTTCCCTTCTCTAAAAGGTACTTGAAATACCTTACCAAGAAGTATTTGAAGAAGAACAACCTTCGGGACTGGCTAAGGGTTGTAGCCAGTGGTAAGGATTCGTATGAACTTCGTTACTTCCAAATTAATAGCCAGGATGACGATGAAGAAGAAGACAATGATTAAATGACATGTATCTTTAGGAAGCATTTCCTTTACACTTTTTTTTTAAATTTGATGATGTCAATAAAATGTTTACTTCTGGGAAATGTGTTGTTTAATCCTAGCTTATCATAATTCATAATCACAATTCATAACCTATAGCCTACTTACAATACAGGTAGCCTGGTACCGGTAGGCCTATATTAAGAAAATATGCTATTTCAGAATTATTCAAAATTAAACTATTTTTAATCACCTTTTATTAAACAAACATCGATACAAAAATAGCATTGATCGGAAAATGGTGATGAGGGTTAAGGGAAATTGAAATATTTTTTATCATAGGACTATCTGTTACTTTGTTTTGTTACTATTGTTAAATTTTAGCAATATCATAATGGTTAAATGGTAGCATGAAAACATGCATTTTTTCTCTTGAGTACATTTTAGGGTTGCCGATTGATACTACTTTTGATAGTTTCTTTCTATTTTTTTTTCAGGGTTGTATATTTTCCTGTATGTAAGATATAAGGCCTACAACTCCATAGAAAGTTAGAAAAAGGAAAAAGGCCATGAGGCCCCAGTCGTCAAGTTATAACTATTGAAACACATAAAATACAATACATATTATAATCAACATCATTAGCACCAGGCACTAAAAATACCAGGGGAGAGGCTTCGAGCCCCACGACCATTCCCCAAAACAGAAGATTAAGATTATCCATCGCTGTTTCCTGCTTCTGCCAGGGTCAGCTTGGGTTTAGCAAACAAATTTTTCCACTTCTTTTTCAAAAAGTGGTTAGTGCTATTTTCATGTGACAAATTTATTTGGTTGCACTTAAATTCTCTGGTAGCCATTAATTTAAAATTTTCAAGATTCTCTGAAAATGTCATTTGGCGTAGCAGTCATTTACCCGAAAAGCAAAAAACGAACTAAAAGTACAGTACAAATAATGTATTTATTTATAGCTACCACCAACAGAGTTAAATCCACAAATGTGATCAGTATTTACATAAATGTGAATGACATAAAAGAGATAGGGTGCCAACAGCTTACCTTAAATGGAGTAGGCGCGCCGCGAAAGATAACATAAACACAAATATACAAATAAACTACATTATCAAAACGTTTTCGGTCAACGTGACCGTCCTCAGTGAGTGTAGAGAGAGAGACTGAGTTGAAACTAAAACTAGGCTAGCTGTTGGCTATGGGTGAGGGGGGGTGAATGAGTGTGGATTGGGCGACAGGGTGGGGGGGAGAAGAGGGAGGAGAATCGCCGTAGGTTTAAATTCGGTTTTTGGCGGGATTTGCAGATCCACTGGTGGGCCAGTTCCCATCTTCTAAGTTCACCAGCTGTTATGGTTCCCATAGGCGTGCAGTGCCACTGGTTTCTCCAAATTCTCTTAGAAGATGGGAACTGGCCTACTGGTGGATCTGCATAAAACGAATTTAAACCAACGTTGATTTTCATTCCTCTTCTCTCCCCCCCCCCGTCGCCCAATCCACACTCATTCACTCACCCCTCACCCCTAGCCAACAGCTAGCCTAGTTTCAACTCAGTCTCTCTCTCTCTACACTTCCTGAGGAAGGTCACGTTGACCGAAAACGTTTTGATAATGTAGTTTATTTGTTTATTTGTGTATTTGTGTTTATGTTATCTTTCGCGGCGCGCCTACTCCATTTAAGGTAAGCTGTTGGCACCTTATCTCTTTGTCATTTACATGATCCAGCCTTTTGGCATTCCTTTCAAACACTAGTATTTACATAAAATTAATTATATATACTAAAGCACAAAAAAAAAATTAAAAAAATCAAATTATGGAGTAAGTTAGTTGGGGTTTTATGGAATAGAACAATATCTTAAAATTGATATTTTCATGATACATTTTTACTTGTTTGCAATAAAAAAGGTCATGTTGTAGTATTTAGTTCCCCCAAATACAAAAATTTGAAGGAAAAAAAAATGGCAGCCATCAAGCTCTCCTTCAAAAGTCTTGGCCATTGAATTTGGTTCATTACGAGAACTTAAAAAAGTTAATGGCCAAGTTATTGTTTTTTACTTTTTTATGATTTTGAGTTTACTTTTTTTACCACGAAAATGGTTGGCTTGGCGCTCGTCAACAGGCGAAATGAACTTAGGGGAGAGGGTGCATAAATGGGACGGTTCATAAATGGGACAGTGGCTATATCTAATCAGCTGATTTTTTCTTAGTTTAGCTTTTTTGCCAAAAGTTGGCAGCAGTGGTACTGCTTCTTCATAAACAAAAATTATAAAGATGGCCGACAATTTCTAATTGTTATTCCACTTTGGTTTTTTGCTACCTCCAAAGTAGAAATTCCTTTCAAGACAATAAAATAAAAAAACAGACATAAGACCTTGTGAAATTTGAAGATGCCATTCTGGAACTTTTAATTGAGACACTGGAAAGAAGAAATAATTCTGGTTTCATCATTATCTTACCTATTTTTTAGGCCAAGTGGACATTGTTGTCAACAATGCTTGAGGTTCATAAATGGGACATGGATGCAGGTTGCTAAATGGGACATTTGCTAAATGCTTGATTATGGATAAATAATGGTTATCAGAGCCAATGTATCACATTATAATTTATTTAAGGCCTAACTGAAGGCCCTTCACCCACATAGCTGCCCCATAAAGTAGGCCTTGGCTACCCAGGCCAACTACCAATAGGCTCAAGCTCTAGCCTAGGCCATAGACCTAAACCAACCATCTAAGAGTAGCTAGGCTAAGGCCTATAGGCCCTATCGAGTAGGCTAGGCCCAGGCCTAGGGCCTACACCAAGTAGGCCTACCATAGGCCCTAACTAGGTCTAGGGCTTACATCAAGTAGGCAGGCTTACAAATTTTCATCCGGAGATGGTCAGTGAGAAAAACATCAACTTTCTGGGGCGAATTATGGGGGAAAAAAGCGAGGACATTTTTCAATGTCAATTCTTACGTAGAAAAGACGCAGGTGGTAGCAGCTTCTTCTACCCTAAGCAAGAAGACATTTCTGATGTTCATAAAGAACAAATATTGAAACGTCTGCCGCAGACAGTTAGAAATAAAGGAGGCGGGACTGCCCGGACCAAGTCGTTCTTGTTTTTTGCAATGGACTTTGTGAAGTTTGAGGGGGTTAATGGTGTAGTTAAATAGCCTTGAGCTTACAAAATGATAATGTTTTGTATTTAAAATAAAATAAATAAAATGATGTCTTTAGAATGCTTAATGGATGGTTATTTCTGTGATTTTTAGGCCTGTCCCATTTAACAACCACATGGTTCATAAATGGGACACATGTCGACTTTCTAATTTGCACCTGTACGGTTATTAAAAAGAAATAGTTTGTGAACAACAAAATCTGAAATTTATGTCTAAAGGGTGGCTCTTAAAGTTGGCTATTTCAAATTTTTGAAAAAATCATAATTTGAGGAAATAATAATTAAAATGTGAAAAGTGTCCCATTTATGCACCCTCTCCCCTACTTCTTTTCAATGCAAAACTAGGGAGGAAGAATGAAAAGATTGGCTCAAATTCCATATCTTACAACATTCACAGCCAAAGACTTGAAGGAGAGCTTGGCTGCCGTTTTTTTTTTTTTTTTTTTACAAATTTTTGTATTTGGGGGGGGGGGGGATATTGTCATGTCAACAGGGTAGATTACCCTTGTTACTAGCGCTATGCCATGATGGATGGATTCATTTGCCTATTGTTATGGTTTCTTCTGTCGCAATCTAGGTGCCCGTTAGGGCGCCGCAGCCAAGCCGCGGTACACACTCGGGCACCTTATACAGCAAGCAGAGTTGGGGTGATTTTGAGGTGTCACCCAGCCATCATGAAACGTGATGTGAACTTGAAAACTATCAAAATCGAGGGGATTTAGGTACCCGACAACATATGCCAAATTTGGTTGGGGTACGAGCATTCCTTCTTGGTGAAAAAATGACTTGAAACATGCTCAAAATCACTTTAAGGATGTTAGTTACTACTATAGGTGCTCCACGCTAAGAAAGGAGATGCGCGCGCTTTCGACGGGCCAATCAGCGATCGTTATTTTAAATTGGAGCCTGCTGAATGGCTACAATTCACCCGTTAAAAGCGCGCGCAACTCCTTTCTTAGCGTGGAGCGCCTATACTGTACTACTACTACTGCTACTCCTACTACTATCTAATTCGTCAGTTTCAATTGGCCAGCGATTCTGACCAAACGAGTGGGGCTACAACGTTCATATTTTACATGGACATTAAGGTAATAGTGATATTATTCCTTTTGAAAGAAAAAGTTTAAAAAAAAATTGCTGGAAGGCTTCCAAATAAAGGTTTTAAAATAAGCCTTACACAGGCATACAATCAACAAGTAACTATACTTACTTGACAATAATCGCCTACATTGTTTACAAAAAGCAAGTCTTTGGACCACTATATTATTTTTTCATTCTATTGTTAATTGGTAATACCATAGCAATTAAATCGACTCTGATAAATTTATTATATTTTAACAAATAATTTTGCAATGGAACTTGAAAAAGTAATGAGATCCCACACATAACAAAAACTTGTAAAAATACAGCCAAACCTTACACACTCAAAAGAAATGAGATCTAAAAAAAAGGGCCAAGCTCATCTACCCTTCCACATTTGCGCATTCTTAATTCATAAACGTACAGTGTCCTGTAACAACACCCTTGAAAAGCTTGGCAAAATAGAATTTGCATGACCATTACGTTAAAATTAATTAGAAAAAAAGAATTTGGATGAACTATTACGTTTAAATTAATAGTTGCAAATTCTATTTTGCCAAGCTTTTCAAGGGTGTTGTTATGGGACACTGTACGTTTATGAATTAAGAATGCGCAAATGTGGAAGGGTAGATGAGCTTGGCCCTTTTTTTAGATCTCATTTCTTTTGAGTGTGTAAGGTTTGGCTGTATTTTTACAAGTTTTTGTCATGTGTGGGATAAGTTAAACATCAATCGGCGTGACATGAGCTTCTCCATTAATTTTGACACTATTGAGGTGAGAGAAATTGGACGGTACCAACATTGCCAGGGTCACCCTTCTTTAAATAAAACTGGAACCTTTCAGGCACGGTTCTAGCCCCAAAAACTTGGGGAGGCCCAATTAGTCCCGCTAGGGGGGGGGTCTGGGGGCAACGCCCCCAGAATTGCCCCGCAGGCCGTTTTTTAATTTTCGTGTACTTTGTTTTTTGTTTATTTGGATTAAGGACACGTCAACCGTTAGGTCATAATGCACCACTCTAGCCTAAGGGGGGTGGGGAGGAGGGGCCCATGCTGGTCAGAACCAGCCACGGGTAAGGGGAGGGAAGGGGGGTTCTCACGTCGCGGTCGTCATTGTCTTTGTCATCGTTCGTTGTGTCATTGTCATCGTCGCCGGGGGGTCGTCAAGGGAAGGGGGCAAGGTCCCCGACGACGATTGCCAGAGCTCGCCTCTAGTTTCGGGGTGTAAGATACTCCGCTCTTACTAGCTGATGTTTGTGAGGTGGACTTTTTCTCTTGAATCGCCTTTTACGATTAGCAGAGCCATGCTCTGGGCCAATTCTACCCCGGGCCGGGGAAGGTGTATTTTTGACTGTACAGAAATTCTGGAGATTTCAATTAGGGGGTATTTATGAGTATATTTACTGGGCACAATATATAAATTCAGAGTTTTAATTATAATTTTGATCTCGCAAACAAGAAATATGCGGCTCAAAGCTAATAAATTCTTAGAGCTTGCAAATTGGTTTAGAAAATTAAAATGTGTTTTTTTTGTCGAACAGTAAATTAGCAACACTGTAAATAGATGGATAGAATTTACAAGGTGAAGTGTAAACGCCGATTTATTGATGAAAACTTATCGATAACTAAGTTTGAATGTTCCATGTACCTGCTAAGCTCGTACTCGCAGGAGATTACGAGCACGTCGGCTACGTCACCACCGATAAGAAACTCACGCCAGCACCTCCAGGCCTGGATATAGTTTGAGACTTTTGGCAGTCAAAGGGAGGTATTACAGCGGGATCTCGTGTAACACATTGATGATATGATAAAATATAATTTTTTAGTTGACAGATAAACAATGAGACGTTCAACGCTTACGTATTTAAAAGAATTAATATGAATTTGGAAATAATTATCCGAGAAATCAAGAGCGGCCCGGGCCTAATCGGGCCGCCCCGTAAAACCGCGCCTGGAACCTTTGCTTTTTTCCAGTCGTCGGGCGCCAGTAGACATTGATAAGTTGATAATGAACATAATGACAGTGAAATAGCTAATGCGCACTCTTTTAGAAGCCTTACAGGGCGTTCGTCAGGTCCTGTGGCAGTACCAGGTCTACTAATTATCCTTGATCAGTAAACTATTTTTATTTTATGCTGTTTTTATCCTGTGTGCGACCAGCCGAACTGTAGTTTCTCATGAATCAATTTTAGGTCTACGGTCATTTGTTTCATTCATACATGCGAGTATGTCCAGTCCGACACCCTTCCCGTCTTCACATCGGCAGCTTTGAGTCATCGCAAACTCGAGGTCTACAGTCAAACGTCATTACAACCGGGCAGATAACACTCATGTTTTAGTGTTTCTGCGCTCCCGATTACGAAATTCGGTGCATTGGCATCTGTTTTGTCTCGAGCAACCAAATCGTATAGTTTGCTTCAAGGTCAAGCCTTGTTTGCCGCTATCTCTAAGCCCCCCCCCCCCCCCCCCAACCCCAATCGTTCGTCT
>JAMZAV010010860.1:0-33093 GCA_024449915.1 Sweltsa coloradensis
GGGGAAAAGAGAAAAATCCATCTTGCAAACATCAGCTAGTATAGGCTAGTAAAAAACTCACTGAAACAAGGGGAGAGCTCTGGCAGTCGTCGCCGGGGACACCTTTCCTTTCCCTTGATGACCTTCTCTTAGACGATAACATTGATACAACGAACATAACAATGACGAACATGATGACGACCTCGACAGGAAAACCCCCGTTTCCTTCCTCTACCTGTGGCTGGTTCTGGCCAGCATGGGATTTTCCTTCCCACATCCCATAGGACTATAGGCTAGAGTGGCACGTTATGACCCAACGGTTGACATGCCCTATATCCAAATCATCTAAACAATTAATAATTTTCGGCGCATCATATGTTAGCAGAATGTAAAATTAATATGTTGCCTTGCGGACTCAATATTTATCTCTCCCTATCACACGAAAAAATTCTATCTAAATTTATCATTTAAAGTGATTTATGATACAAATTTTATACGGATGAAACACATTTTCAATCCAATTAATATACTATCCACTATCAATATTTCATTTATTTTAAAAACTAAGAAAACAATATAATCCTCAAACACATCACACACTAATTTCATTAAGTTTCAATATCACAGGTGGCGCAATATGACCTAACCAGTTGAAGCGCCCTAGTTTCTCACGTCGTCGTTATCTGTGCGATTCCTTGGGGCGCCGACTCCGTTCGTGTTCAGGGGCTGAATTACCCCTCGAATTGTTTGATGGGGCAATTATCCTTACCTCATAATATACAATGAATATCTATAATCATAATACATTAGTACAAATAGAAGTACAAATAACTAAATAAGTATTTAAAAAAATAAAAAAACATGCATTCAGAGCTAAACTATGAAGTAGAAAAATAATGTTTGTACAATCGTTATAAAATGCATAGTCTGTTGAAAAGGATACAATTATTGTCACTAATTGTAAACTGGCGTCAACAGCTGTTTCAAATATTACTGTAACTTTGTAACCAATGAATATAAATCCCCGTCTGGGCCCGGGGTAGAATTGGCCCAGAGCTTGACTCTGCTAATCGTAAAAAGCGATTCAAGAGAAAAAGTCCACCACGCAAACATCAGCTATAAAAATAGGGTATGGTATATTACTCCCCGAATCTAGAGGCGATTTTTGGCAATCGTCGTCTGCATGGGACACCCCCCCTTTCCCTTGATGACCTCCCCGGCGACGATGACAAGGATACAACGAATGATGACAATGACTATGACGACTGCAACATGAGAACCCCCCATTCCTCCCTCTACCCGTGGCTGGTTCTGACCAGCATGGGCCCCTCTTCCCTAACCCCTAGGCTAGAGTGATGCGTTATGATCTAACGGTTGACGCGTCCTTAATCCAAATAAACAAACAAACAAAAACTTCTTGGTTATCAGCATATTTTGACTGAACTACTTGCCAAATTTACCAAACATAATGTATGCATATAAAAGATTTATTTACGGGTACATAAACAGTGACCTATATTATTCTGGCCAAGATCCTCCAAGGTGCCTGAGTAAAATATTAACATAATTTACAGCAAACCGTGTCGGGGCGTTTTCGAGGTGCCATCCAGCCGTCATAAAACGGGAAACAATTTGAAAACTGACATAATCAAGGGGAATTAGATATTTGACAACACAGTCGTGCTATATTTGGTTTGTATAGATACATTTTTTTTTGTTGTAAATTGTGTTGAGCTACGGTCTTAATCACTTTCATGATATAAGTTGTTTCTCCATCTCCACCTCTTCCCCCACCACTTATTCATTTTCTCCCCCTCCCCCTACCCTCGTCTGGGCCCGGGGTAGAATTGGCCCAGAGCATGGCTCTGGTCTTGTTGTTAGCGTATCTGCTTCCAATGCAGAAGGTCCAGGGTTCGATTCCCTCTAAAGTCAGTAGTTTTTTAACTTCTGATTTGGACTTTAGTCCATCAGTTCGTGTCTTAGGAGTTTGATACCGGTGCTTGGGCCGTCCTAGCACGAAGCCTAGAAATTCAGAGTTGTTCTGAATCGGCCTTGTTGATTCTGGCGTTGATTCGCGGGTGTTCGCACTGTCCATACCACTGATTGCTATATTTCCTATTAAAAATATCGATCTTTGGTTGGTTATCGCTCACTCGTCAATTGCGTCGGGGCCTACAAGGTTGGCTTGGTCGCTTTGATTTAAAGTCCTCCACTGAAAATCAGTTATATAACTGAGTGGATAGACTCTAAATACAATTTATTTATTATTTATTTATTTAATCATACAAGGCGATTAAGAGAAAAGTCCACCTTGCAAACATCAGCTAGTAAGAAAGACAGTATATTATTCCCCGAATCTAGTGGCGAGCTCCGGCAATCGTCTTCGGGGACCTGGCCTCCTTCCCTTGACGACCATTCGACGACGATGACGACAATGACAACACGTACGATGACAAAGACAATGACGGTCGCGACGTGAGAACCTCCCTTCCTCCCATTACCCGTGGCTGGTTCTGACCAGCATGGGCTCCTCCTCCCCCCCCCCCCTTGGTTAGAGTGGTGCATTATGACCTAATGGTTGACGCGTCCTTCATCCAAATAAACAAATCCCCCTCCCCATTACCTTACCCATCCCCATCACCCTCTTATTTCAACAGAACTTTTGTCTTTCAAAAGATTTTCTACAATGGCGTTTCATGAATAAAATATAAAATAACGTTTATTGTGAGTTAAATGTAATTCCCTTTTGTTTAATATCATCAATTTGTTTAATATCATTTTTTAATATCACTACAAAGCAGAGTTACACATAACTTAATACCCTTGTCTATCAAAGCCATAGGCGTTTTCCTATAGTTATTATCATTTATTTAATGCTTGTATTTCCTTGAGAAGCAAGATTCAATCTTACCCCTTTAGTGGAGACAATAACACAGCAGAGAATGAGCCGAACAAGACACAGACGTCTTCCACTCCCAGTGTTGCCATATCTTCTTCTTGCAGTGGCTTCGGTTGTTACCAAAGGGCGGTATGAATAATGAAAGGCCGGCACAGATCTTTGGCTGTACAAATAAATGTGGCCTTTTCCCTGATCGAGTTTTTCGCAGTATTTGCTGCTTCTCACTAAATGCCGCCCAATATGGCGACTTCCATCGGCGGGCCGCTATTAAAATGGCGGCCCCTAAAACAGCTGGTATTTTATTTAATAGATTGATAATAACTCTTGAATGAATAATAAATTGGGTGAAATGTAATTTTTATTCATCTGCTCCCTTTTTGTTGTTTTGGAATGTTCAAAGCTTAAAAATGAACCTTGACAATAACCGACGAAATTGCTTTGGATTCGAGCTCTAACCGACCAACCCTTAACGTTGAAAAATGGCTACGGTTTAAATGACGACATGCTGCCTCCTTACATTATTCATACCTCCTTGGTTTAAAACCAAGTGAGTGGTAATTAGCCCGCGCTCTTATATACACTCGACAGTGACCCTCATTATAGAAATACAGCCTGGATTGTGAACCGTTTCCTTTGATTCCTTCGCAACCAGGAACTGTACAATAATTACAAACATCCTTCAAGATATCGCTTTTTATGCTTGTCAACAATCCATGTTTATTTCATCTGTTTTGCATCCGTGTATTGTGGACCTGATATCAACCACTTATATAAGAGGCGTCTCTATAATTACATCGCTTCCCACGTACAATAATAACAAACGCATCCCAAGCAACGATACAAAGAGGCGGACATCCTCGCAATCTCCGTCATGAGTTATAACATCACTTATATGACAATATTTAAAACTTAGCATCCGCATTGCCAGTGCATTATTTTAATCCCGTCTGGCCCGGGTAGAATTGGCCCAGAGCAATGGCTCTGCTAATCGTTAAAGGCGATTCCCAAAAAAAAAGTCCCACCTCGGGAAAATCAGCTTTGTTTAAAAAGGGAGTATATAACTCTCCCGAAAAATAGAGGTGAGCTCTGGCAATCGTCGTCGGGGACCTTGCCCCCCTTCCCTTGACGACTCCTCGACGACGATGACGACAATGACACAACGAACGATGACAAAGACAACGACGACCGCGACGTGAGAACCCCCTTTCCTCCCCTTAACCCGTGGCTGGTTCTGACCAGCATGGGCCCACCCTCCCCCCCCCCCCCCCAGGTTAGAGTGGTGTACATTATGCACGGTAACTGTTGACGCGTCCTTAATCCAAATTAACCAAAAATCCAAGTGCAGTTTTGGATAAGCTAAGCGAAGACTTCAATTTCACCACCCTTAAAAGATCGTTTGGGTGTTTTTTTAAATTGTAAATTGCCTGTATGGTATGCGTTCTACCGGCCAAATGGCTAACCGTAAAAAAAGCAATATTAAATAAATGTAAATAAACAAACATCACAGTTCCTCGCCATCATAGTTATTGGACCATTGAAATTTCAATGTATGCAAGAAACTAATTTTTTTCAATTTTGTTTACATATATATTGCTTTTTTTGTTGGATGAGCGTAGCGATCGTAGCGAGCGAAGCGAAGATTCCATTTCACTACACTGGAGAAAAAAATCCGTAATGTTTTTTTTTCTTTTTCTTTCTTTTTCTTTTTTTTATGTATTTTGGGCTGTTTGTTAACACGATTTCGGCTAAACCGATACTCCGATTGCAATGAAATTTTATGAAGGCCTTAGAAATCTCTTAACTTAGAACTTCCACGTTTTTGAGCGCAATCGGTAAATTATTTCTCGTGAAAATCGCAATTTTACGATTTTTTTCGATTTTTAACAAAATTTTTCGATCTATAACACCTACATGCTTTGTCCGATTGAAATAATTTTTTCACAGCACCTTAATTTTATGAATTTATATATTCGAGTGAAATTTGAGCGTTATCGAAAGATAAATTTCTTTAAAAATTCGCAATTTTAGACTTTTTTCGATTTTTTAAATTTCTTTGGCTTATAGCACCTACATGCTTTATCCGATCGTAATGATTTTTTCACAGAACCATATTTTATGAATTAATATATTCTTGTGAAATTTGAGCACAATCGAATAATTATTTCTTATGAAAATCGAAATTTTACGATTTTTTTTTTAAATTGCGATTAATTACCAAAACTAAAAATTAAAGTTTATTTTTTATTTAATTTAAATTAATTTTTAAAAAAATTAATTAAGAAATGATTTTTTCACAGAACAACAGAAAATCCGCATAACACTTGGCAACTCAATGCACCAATTACGCTCATCCAACAACGCGGCGGGACTTAAGCGTTTTCCTAGTTTTATTGAGATAGTTTGCCCATCCCTTGAAAATAGAAACCTAGCTTTCCGAAACGATAGGAATAAATATTGAGTTTCATAAAATATATGCATTAAATTATCGGTAAAGCCATAACATTTTTATATATTTGTCATTAATGTGTTTATATGTTACAGTATCATAAGAACATTTCGACGCTAGTATAATGAATATTTTTAGCCGTTTAAACGCCACTTTGTTAATGTGACTGATTGCTTATGTATGACCTTCGTTTCTGATGCATTAACACAGTGGACGTAGAAGTTTTAGATACACTTTTGTTTTATTCATTCTGAATAATAAGACAATTAAAAATGACCCAAACTTTAATATGTGTATTAAATTATTATTATTTTGTCAACAAAGGTATCCACATTAACATGCCAATTGATATTTATTTTCGCACAATAAAACTATGATTTTTAAATTCACAAACAACATAGTTACACTAGGAAAACGCTAAAGTCCTGTCGCGTTGTTGAGCGAGCACCGGTACGTGCAACACGACCCGAGTACGACATTCCCATAATGTTACATACCAATAAGTCTTAAGGTCTTGACCGATTTAGCTGAAAATTTGTTAAATAGGAGAGAATGTTGTACTTTTTGACCCTGCAAAATTTCATAACGACCGAAACATTTTTTTTTTTAATTTTTATAACCAACGATCGGATTTAGTTCTAAAACTATACAGCAAACCGCAAAGGTGGTATGTACATGTGTGTAAAATTTCAGGTCGATCAGAGAAACGTAGCGACCTGTACCGAAGCTGTAACAGAAAAAAAAACAGACATTCGAGCCATAAGAGTCAAGTAGAGACGCTCGCTACGCTCGCTGAATAAATTTATGGAAATTTACGTTAATAGCATGACTAAATACCAAACTAACAATTTACTTTTTACTGTAGTAAAAAGTAAATCAATAAGGAATCAGAAAAGAATCGGGAACAAAAAAATAATGTTTTTTGTTCTAGGTATCGTTCAGTTCAGTTCAGTTTGAGTGCAATAAGTAACATTTACTTTTGCTTGTTATACAGTACCGGGTTTATTTACCCTTAAAGTAGAATGAACATAATTCCAGAGGAGATAACGCTTTTACGCCATTATTTGGGCAGAATTAAAAGAGGGGGGCTTAGCTGTCATTCAGCTGAGTTTCGGCAGCAAGGAGCACGAAAGACTTGACGAGAGACGGGTTCGGGTACCCAGTTCATTGATAGGTCATCAATGCCTCTATGGCCCATTGCGTCTTGTAGATATAAACATTTTGATGAGTGAGGCTATTGTAGTGATGATCGGATCAGTTGACATAGCTGTGAGGGTGTCAACTAACCCCCCACCTAAAATTATGGTGAAAACTGAGGCTTCCGGTGTATTTGAGGAGGCTGTTAGTTCAGGTCTGGGTTGGGCCAGGCGGCGAGCAGCTGGGGGGCGATTTAAGTTATTAACAACGTCTGCAAATGAATGTTGAGGGTTGAGTGGAATAACTGGTGCCAGGTTACTGTGGTCAGTGGACTTTTTGTAGGCTCGACGAGTGTACTGAGTGCCTTGTGGAGTACGAGCATCCAGAGCGCGGAGATAGGCAGGGCATTTGCGATAGGACGCAGGATGGTCTTGTTTACAATTGAAGCACTTGGCGGGTTCGGATGGAGACTTTGGGCAGTCTTTAGATGGGTGATAGTCGGCGCACTTGAAACACACCGGAACAATGTTGCAGAAGTGTGAAGAGTGTCCAAACTGCTGGCAGTTGAAGCACTGCCGTGGGCCTGCCGTGGGCCTTTCGGCCCACGATAGCGCTCCACGGTAACTCGGTTGTGGCATACGCGTTCCACCAGGTGAAGGGGATTACCAGGGGCGTTAACTTGCGTAGTGATGACGAACAGAGGCATTGGTTGTCTTTCTCCCCCTCCTTCTTCAGCTCGGTGTGTGAGTTGACGTACGTCCAAGACCGAGACGCCCTGGCTCTGAAGGTCGGAGAGTATGGTAGCTGTTTCCACTGTGGCCGAAATGCCACGGAGAACAAGCTTCTTAGTTCTATGTTCCGTCGTAGGGAATGTGTGAAACATAATTTATTTTCCTTTGAAGTGTGTGATAAGGTCATCATAGGTTTTCCGGGAGTCCGGCTTTATTTTGAAAGTGTCATTTGTTGATGATATTGTTACTTTTCCATTGGTAGAGGCATTAATTATGCGAATGAGCGAATTATACGTCGGGACACCGTAAAGTGTAATGGGGGGTGCTCGGTCCTTGGGTTTAGGGAGGCGGTCACTGCTGCTTTCACGTATTGAGTTGTGGGTTGAGACATCGTCGCGGAATGTATGCTGTGTTTTGGAGGAGGAGGCAGTCGAAGACATCGAGTGCGCATCTCCTGCAGACTGGTCTTGATCAATGGACATATTGTCTCGACCTGGTTTTAACATATCCATGTTAAATTCAGGGAAGATGGTACTATTTGTGCACTTTAACTTCATTGTTTATTGCTCACCGCCATCCTTATACTTTTGTTACAATTTCTTTGGTGTTGAAAAGGACGCTATGTTTCTTTGTTTTCAACAATGTTTATCATCAGACTGAAATTACTTACTGCATCGGCCATTCGTATGGTTAAGTGTTATTCTCTGTTAACTTTCGATAAGTTATTAATAAATACAGTGTTTTTACTTGTGATTTGCCATTCAAAGTGTGTGTTATTGTGTCCGTGGATCGCTGAACCAGGGCCTTCATTTACAGTCCACTCATTTGTTATCTTTAACATGGTCCTCCATTCACTCCAGAGTTTCATTTTCATCTTCATGTATCACCCATTCATCTCTTCCCCCAAACATAATTTGGCCCCATCCGGGCCGTATACAATCAACATGGTTCCACGTGGAAAACTTCACAATCGGCTTTCGCAAGTAATCGTTTCGTCGGCGACTTCACAACGCAGTTTGAACGTCTAGGCCTACCGACGTAGCAAGAGTCTTCTCACGGGCCCCAGCAGCAGCTGAAGTACGGCGTCATCAGGACACTCCAAGACCCAGTGGCGGACGCGTGTCTTCCAGTGCCAACATCATCACAATTCAGATAAGCTAGCTGCTCTACCTTCATAATAGCCTATTACTATACTTTCATGTGATCTTTAATAACTACCATCATGCAAGCGCAAGAGAGAAGTGATTTAATTAAACGTCGTGGAATAATCAAAGCTCGGCTTACACGCATACACACGTTTATAAACGATGTCAATAACTACTCAAATCTGAGTGCAATCAGAGTTAGGTCAGAAACTCTTATTTCTATTTGGGATCGGTTCGAGGAAATACAATCACGTCTTGAAATAGAAGACACAAATGACGATTTGAATCATGAAAGCTACAGAACAGATTTTGAAACTTTATACTTTTGAGGCTTATGCTAAATCAAATGACCATACTCACCGCCACCCATGTACCTATTGATACACCATCAAGTCATGGTTCTGGCAACGGGTCGCTTCTTAGCACTCATAACAACAATCTGATCAAACTTCCGGGTAATAAATTTACCACAATTCTCAGGTGATTACAGTCTTTGGTCACAATTCAAAGACACCTACGTCGCGCTCATACATGAGAATACTTCTCTTACGGACATTCAAAAATTCCATTATCTGTTGTCTTCATTAAGTAATGATCCACTACATTTAATCAAGAATTTGTCCTTGTCGTCTGCTAACTATACCATAGCATGGAACTTGATTCTAAAAAGATATGAAAAAAAAAATTAATATCTCGAAACACATCAATGCTCTTCTCGATCTGCCACATGTGCGAGCAAACTCGGCTCACGATCTTCGCCAATTAGTTAACGAAGTAACCAAGCAATCTAAATGCTATCAAGGCTCTCAATCTGAGTGTTGAAATTCACGAACTCTTACTTATTCAACTTACCCTTGGCAGATTAGACATACACACCAGGCGGGAATTTGAAACAAGACAACATGCAGACTCAGAGTTTCCTTCACTTAAGGAATTATGCGATTTCCTTGACAAGAGGTCACAGACATTCGAGCTTACTCAGTCCAAGTCTGAAAATTCTCAAACTAAAATAAACAAGTCTACAAAAGATACTTACCAGTCTAAGCATACGTATGTTTTCCACAAAGACCAATAGTGTTTGCATTGTAACAATGACCATTATTTGTACAATTGTAAAATCATTTCGTAATCTGCCATTGTCTGACAGGTGGCATGTAATCAAATCTAAAAATGCTTGTGCAAATTGTTTTGCTACCAATCATCAAGCCAATGCATGCAAAGCTCGTAGCTACTGCAAGTGTGGTTCTATGCACAGCACGTTACTTCACGATTCTACAGATAGGTCTACTCATCAAGGTCAGATGCAGCGACAACGTCAGCACACTGATAATTCAGTGCAAGAAACTAGCCATCCTAGTACTATTCACTCGGAAAATAATACGAATACAGGTACTTACTGTTCGTACAAGACAAAGCCTATTCAACAAGTATTATTGGCCACAGCTCAGGTATACGTTCAGGATAAGTTTTCGTAACTTAATCAAATGTCGAGCATTACTGGATTCAGCAAGCCAAGCATCATTCATCACACTTGACTTAGCTAATAAACTTCAATTAAAAAAGGAAGTCAATCATACACCCATACAAGGTGTTAACAACACAACATCGACAACTACGCACAGTGTCAACATATCAGTCAAATCTATGGTTACTGATTATATTACACATTTGAATTGTTTTTTTCTGCCAAAAATCACTGGCAGCCTACCGTCGTCTCCGATTGACTACAGCACTTGGAACATTCCTCGTGATATTCAACTAGTCAGATTCCGATTCGATCAACCAGGTAAAGTCGAACTGCTGATCGGCGCAGAACTTTACTACGATCTTCTCTGACAGAATTCACTATCTCGTCCAGGGTTTCCCACACTTCAAGATACGAAGCTTGGTTGGATCATCGGTGGAAGGATGCCAGTTTCGACAACTGATCACTCTCCGCTACCCACACACAATTTATTCATTAGTAATGAAAAAATTGATCATCAACTCAAGCGCTTTTGGGAAATAAAAGAAATCCCAAAACTTATCGCCACTAAGAAGAAAAAGTATGTGAAACACATTTCTTAAACAATACAACCCGTAACTCCGAAGGGAAATTCATTGTTCGTCTCCCGCTTAAGGAAAACAGGATGAACTAGGTGATTCCAGATTCCAAGCGCTGCGACGACTGCAGCAGTTAGAACGTCGTCTTAAGGCAAATATCAATGCCAGAGAAGAATACAATTCTTTTCTACGAGAATATCGTGAACTTGGACACATGCAACGAGTCGACAACGCTGTCGACACATCTTTATAAGTGCTACTACCTGCCACATCATGCAGTATTCAAGGAATCTACTACTACTCACATACGTGTTGTTTTCGATGGGTCAGCAAAATCCAGCACTGGACAGTCAATGAAGATTTATTGCAACTCGGTCCCACATACAAGACGATATATGCTCAATTATCTTACGGTTCAGAACACATCTAATAGCATTCACTGCCGACATTGCTAAGATGTATAGACAAATACGAATGCATCCTAGCGATTGTAACTTACAACGCATATTATGGAGAGAATCCATGGATGAACCTGTTCAGGAATACCAACTAACTACAGTAACATACCGGCACAAAAACAGCACCATTTCTAGCTACAGGATGCATACAAACACTTAGCAGACCTGGAAGCTGAAAGATATCCCAGCGCATCTTTTGTTTTAAAAAACGATTTCTACGTAGACGACTGTCTGTCAGGTTCAGATAATCTGGAAGATGCTCTACAACTCCAGCAAGATTTGCGATCTCTGCTTGCCAGTGGAGGGTTCCCACTACGTAGTGGTGTTCAAACCATTCGGCTCTTTTGGAGGCCTGTTCCAGAAGAAGATCGTGAAACTAATCTTCCACTCCAGTTTGGAACAAGATGAGTCTGTGAAAACTCTAGGATTGCTATGGCACCCTGCTTCTGATAACTTTCAGATAATGATCGATTCTTCGACTCCTCAGCCACAGCAGCTACTAACTCTACCAAACGTAAAGTGCTATCGATCGTATCTACTATTTTTCGATCCACTGGGATTAATAAGTCCCATTGTCATTAACAACAAGATATTTCACAGCAACCTTTGGCTAGAAAAGCTAGACTGGGATGATCTTTTACCCAACCCCTGAATAATCATTGGAAGAGTATCTACAATCAACTTCCTACCATAAGCACCATAAAGGTTCAACGACTAGTTCTAGTCAAGGAAACATTTCTGACATTCAACTTCACGGATTCTCGATGCTTCCGAAAGGGCTTTCGAGCTTTTCATATATCTCCGATCCACTAACACAGAAGGTCAAACTGTAAACCATTTACTTTGCTCTAAGTCAAAGGTCGCACCTTTGAAAAGAATTTCGATTCCACGCTTGGAATTATGCGGTGCACTTCTGCTCGCCAAATTGTTCAAAAAGACAGTGGAATCTCTACGTCTTGACATTGGTTCTAGTTTTCTCTGGACAGACTCTAGAATAGTTCTTGCATGGATCAAGGCTCATCCACACAAATGGAAAACATTCATTGCAAACAGTCACAGAAATACAAGAACTCACTGCAAATGCAAAATGGCAACACGTCGCATCAGCACAAAATCCAGCAGACCTTATATCAAGAGGAACTTCTGCAGAAACTCTTGCCACTTGTGACTTATGGTGCACGGTCCACAATGGTTGTCACTAGATTCATTATTGTGGCCAGTTTTTCCCAAAATGCAGTCAATTTCAATTGAAGACATGCCGGAACAAAAGGCTACTGTTACCACACTCACTGCCACCAAGCAAGAAGATGGCATTATCTGCAAGTTCTCAAAACTAATCAAACTACAACGTGTAACGGCACACTGTCTTCGTTTTTGCTACAACGCTCGCAAGCCATCTGCGGAGAGAAACTACTCCGTACTATCTGCCGCAGAGCTGCAAAACTCACTTAAAGTATGCATCAAAATAGCGCAAAGTGAAGCTTATGGGTCAGACACCCAAGCTTTGTTAGCATCAAAGGAAGTTCATAACAAAAGCAACATCAAAAATCTCTATCCATTTTTGGATAAAGAAGGCATCTTAAGAGTAGGAGGTAGACTCCGAAAATCATTACTGCCATTTGAGTCAAAACATCAAATCATAATGCCACCACAGCATCGTCTCACTAAAATGCTCATTATGAATGAACACTTACGACTGTTACATGCTTCAGCATAAATGTTGAAGTCATCACTTCGACAACATTACTGGATACCATCCATAAGACGTATCCTGAGATCGACATTGCATCAGTGTTTGCCGTGCTACAAATTGAAGACATCTGTAACGCAGCAACTCATGGGAGAACTTCCAGCTCCTAGAATATGTTATATCTTAGACTACTTTAATCCCATTTGGATGATACATGACATTGGGAGAAGAACAGACCACCACGACGCAATTCCCAAGAAGACACACTTTATTCACACCACCAGGACGCATCACTGTACAGTACATAAATCGATAATCGAATGCATATCGATATCGAATGCATACAGAATGCGCGCATTATAAACATACAATCCAATACAATACATAACATTCTTTCCCTTTTTAAAAATTAAGACATTATATACTATCTTATTTACAATTACACGTAGTGAAGCACATAACATATCATATTTAGATTAATGTAATTAGTTCACTATATCTAAGCATGTAGTGAAGCAATTACAAAATATAGAACATAGTATTTATAGGGTATGTTTTACAAATCCAATTTTTGGGGAACCTTGCGGTTCCGACTGGACCTTCGCACCACTGGTGACGTTTGGGTTGGGACTACTGGACTTGGCCTTCGTACCACTGTTGGTGGCGTATTGCTTGGAACTGTAGGAGTTACTGGAGTGTCCATGGTAACACCAGGGGAACCATTCTGTTCTACAGGGGACTCTACCACTTCTGAACATGGCTTGCTAATAGCACGGGGTGGGTTTGCTGGATTTAATCTTAGGCCTACTCCATCCTTTGGAAGTAGTGAGTGTTTCAAGTGATCTATTAAATTTTTTAACTAAAATGGTTGTCACCCCTTTTCTTTTTTTCCCGCCCACCTTTTTTTCCCTTTTTAGTGGCCCTATGAGTTGATTCCCCCGTTTCCAAATTCATTAACTTCTTTATGGGGCCCCATTTTGGGTTAAATGTCTTGGGAAACAAAGGGTTAAATTTTTCCCTTTGGGGGGGTTTCTTACAAATACTTGGATTTTTTGTTGTAATTTTTTTCCAAAAAAATTTTTCATTTTGGAGGACAAATACCTTTTTAAAACCTTATTGTATTTTTTTGGAAATTCGATGTTCTGCCGATTTTAAGGGTGTTGGGGGGAAAAAAAGGGTTTAATTGGAAAAAAACAAAAACCTGTTGGTGGGGGATGTTTTTAATTTTTGGGGAAAAAAAGGTTAAATTACCCTTTTGTTTCAATTTCTGGTTTTTAACCCTTTCCACCGGCCCCCCCAAACAGGCCCCCCGCAAAACCAAACCTCCCCCCGGAAAAAGGGGGAAAAAAAAAACACTTTTTTTCCCGCCCAAAAACCCGCCGCCCCCCCACCACACATGGCTTCTCCCCAGCTTTTTATTTGATACACTGGGTGGTTTTCGTGTAGTAATGAGAGAAATGATCCGCAATTTGCAGAATTTTTACCCTTTTCCCCATAACACCAGTTTCCTTCAAATACAGCTCGTTCCTCGATAAAGTGGGTTTTTTAGTCAGGTTTTAAACAGGTTTGGCCAACCTTTGTTGCGTAAAGGTGAATCGCAAGATAAGGTATGATAAAACTCGCGTAGCATTTGCAATATCATTGGATTACGGGACGAAATTTGAAAGGTGAGGCAAAGCTTGCAAATGGTCTCACGTACATAAGTACTATTGTGGGTCCCTTACTCTCATTTTGGGCAAAGAAACGTCTAGGTCGCGTGTGAGTTTCCTTACCCTTCCTGTACTCAATATCTCCCGGAAGAGGAAGTATGATTGCCCACCTCTGAAGGCTGAGGCTGAAAGGGTTTGGAATTCCCTTTTTGCTGCCAAAGTTTTTTGCCTTAGGGGGCGGGTGATCATTTACGAGTAAAAAAATTTACGACCTAAAAAAAAATTTGTGAAAACGCTTAACAGAAAATATAAGCTCAAAGCCTCCTTCCTTTGAGCAACCCTTTGCTCCGCAGGTTTAAGGGTTTGATGACGCAAACTTTACTGGACCTCTACACCATCCACAATGTGTGATAGGACTGACAACTCCGTAATGTAAACGTCACTCGCTACCCCCAGGGTTTTTTTGGGGATCTAGGGCACCAGCATTTGGTATCAACAACGTGTTTATTTATTTAAAAAGCCCCCTTTAAACCCGGGGACCATCCCAAATTCTCCCCCTTTTCTAGTAACCTACAACGGTTTGATTTTAGAAACGGTTTGGCAAAATCTGTTATAGAAATTTAATAGTCCTAGGTAAGACTGCAGCTTTTGTAACATTGTTGGGTCTGGGCCTGGTTATAGCGTACCTTTGTCTGGGTTTTGGGATGATACCGTGTTGGTAAATCAATGACCCGTTTTCAATACGGGTTTAAAAGAATTTACATTTGGGCCCAATTGACTCTGATTGCAACTTTTCAATCTTTGAAGGACTAGCAATAGATCCTTTTGCATTTTTCCCCCAATTTTTCCCCCAAAATAAAACAGGTCATCTGGGTAAAAAGGGACATTGGGAATTCTTTTAACACCTGATCGTACTGACTGAAAAATAGCAGAGCCTGGTTCCCCAAATGGTAACCTGGTGAATGATATAACCCTAAATGGGTTTTCCGTTAGGTGTGCTGAGCCCTATCAAAAATCTCAACTGCAGGAAAGCATTAGATGATCTGCAGTGAACCCCTTTTCCCCTTTTGCCAGTGAGGGGGAGTCACCCTCTTGGTAGGGGGTAGTTTCCGTTCTACCACTTGTTAACGTTCCTTATAGTCGACACACAAACGTATTTTATCAGATTTTTTTTTCGGACAATGCCCAAAAGGGAAGGGCCCATTGGCTACGCTTGACGGGTTTTAAGGGGTTTTTGTTCTTACAACCTCTGAATTTCCATAACTTTTTCCCTTAAGTGCGAAAGGTACATTAAAGCTTAGGGAAAATTTGGGAACTGAGTTACCCTTCGACAAATATCACTTAAAACTCTTTGATGGCTAAAGTCTCATTTCCCCTTGAAAACTTTTGGGAAAAGTTTCCAAAGTTGACAAACACCCTTAAATCAGACTTTTTAAGGTTTACGTTTTTGGAAAATGTTTGACAGTGTTTTTCCCCCAATCGGGATATAAACTTTTAGCCATTCCCCCCAAAAACTGAAAATTGTGTACATCCCAATATCAGGGGTAAACTATGAGCCTTTTTTGAATTTTTGTAGTTTTCTCAGACCCTCTATTTCACCATAGTTTTTTATTTTTTCACCTATATGATTTCGCTTCAAATCAGTCTTCCGCAAGGGACATCGGGAAAAATTTTTTAAAATTCATTTGAAATAATTGTTTTAGTAAAACCGCTATAAACCTCCATTTTGACAACCTGATTATTAATTGACACTGGGACATCAAAGGTTCATCCCTTAGCTTGCCAATCACATTTGAAAAAGGGGCATTATCAATTTGTTTGACTAAACATGACATTAGTTTACTTTGGATAGATTGTTTTTCATCGACCAAATTGACACTTTGTTCGTTTTTGGGTACTGGTTTAACCTTTTTTGATTGATACAACATTGACCTATTTTGATTTCCCATGACGTTGACGCTATTTTGATTACCGCTGTTAACACTTTTTGACTGCCCGGTATCGACATTTTTGACTGACTGGGCATAAACACTATTTTGACTTGACACAATTTGAACTTTTTTGACTTGCCAGACTTGACGCTATTTTGACTTGCACCTGTTAACATTTTTTTGATTTGACACGGTACAACCTATTTTGATTGACTCGGCAAAACACTATTTTGACTGACAAAATGTTGACACATTTTGACTTCCCGGGCATCGACACTTTTTTTGACTTAACGAGGGTCACATTTTTTTATAGCGCATAATTTTTCACTTTTCACATCAGTACACGATCCCCGACTGTTGGTTTTGGCCCCCCGTTCATCCATGACGTTTTGCCTTTCTTCGCCTCGGCACATGGGATGTATGCCCGATTGCTTTACTGTGAAAATTTCCCCCTCCCTTTCCGGAATTTATCATGGGGAAAGGAAACTCCACTTTTACATTGAGGGTTGGACTTTCTGGACTGTGGCTTATACTGACCCGTACCTTTGGGCTTGGGCTCCCTTGGGGTGGCTTGCTTTGGGAAGCCTGGGTTTTGGGTTTTCCCTCATGGTTCGCCACCATGACCCCTTTACATTTTCTTCACTTCCTGACCATACCCCCTTTGGGTCGTAATTTGGGTGACCTTGCTAATTCTAAACCCCGAGCAAAATTTAAAGCTTAAACGAAAGAAACTCATCCTACTTTAGTAGCGCCGTTTTAGTTTCTTTATCTTTTACCACATACAAAAAGATCACGTAATGCACGGGCTAGGTATGAAACCAAAAACGCAAGAACCCCATCTTTTTTGTTGACTATGAGTTGTTGACTGACTCACCCTCCATTGGTCGTTTACCAAAATTTGAAGCATCGCAATAACCTTTGCGGGAGCTAATGTGACTTTAATGCATTTACTATGCGTGTAAGATTGCTTGGGGTGTTTCCGGGGTTAAATTGACTTTAATGTTGCAAACAGCTTAGCCCCATGAGTTACAAAAAAATGCTTTTTTAAACCCCGTGGGACTTCATTGGCCTTGAAAAAATCCCTCAGGGGTTTGCAAAATTGAAAAATTTTCCCGCTGAGGGCAAACTCACTGACTTTTCAAAAAACCCATATTGGATGGACGACTGGCTAGGCCTTTGAATTAAAAATAAATATCATCCAAAGACACAAGATTTTTTTGTCTAGGCCTTTAACTAGGGCGCAGCCCTTGGCCCAATGCCAAAAAATTTTTACGCGTCGGCCACGCGACCACGCCCTTTACCCCAGGCTAGGCCTAGGCCTCTTTTGCCTCGGGAAAAAAAAAATCCCTTTTGACTATTATTTTACATACTTGACGAGTTTTTTTCCCCCTTTTTCTGCCGCCCGTTTTTTCTATACCCGTCGCCCGTGTTTATCTAGACTACTTTAATCCATTTGGGTATACATGACATTGGAGAAGAACAACCCCCCCGACGCAAATTTCCCCAAAAAACCACTTTTTTTACACCCCCAGGACGCATCACTTTACATACAAAAAAAATCGGGGCTACTTTGAATGCATACAGAATGCGCGCATTTTAAAAAACAATCCAATACAATACATAACAGAAACAACCGCTCGCCCCTTTCTAAAACAGAGTCGTACGCAGGACCCTTTTCGTAAAACAAGGATCTACACGTACAAAATTAAATTGAAGATACATCGCAATTTTTTTTGTTCTGCTAAAAGGGTCCACATTTAATTACGTGATATGATACCGAGGCATTCATTTTTGCTTTAAAACGACACATCACGGCGAGTAAAGTTTTAAAAATTTTAGCGACAACGGATCAAACTTTTTTGGTGCCAATCACCACTGTGACCTTAACAAGTTGTTAAAAACGAAGTTACTAAGTACTCTGAAAACCATGTCTGCGATAATTGTAACTGTTTTCATAAACCCCCTCGTTCTCCACACTTTGGAAGTTTTGGGGGGCTGCCTTAAATCCTTGAAAATCCATCTCAAAGGGGATTGGAAAAAACTCTCTCACGTTTTTTAAAAATGGAAATTTTTTTCCAGTTGGCTTGCTTAAAACCCCGCCCCCTTATTGCCCCCAACAATGTCCTAATGAAAAATCTTATTTGTCCAGGTCATTTTTTTAAGGCGAGGCAAACACCGCTATACCGAACCCAAAATTTATGACAACTCAATTCATACGTTGAATAAGGGAAACACCAACAACACTCCCTGCAGCTCATCTGGAGGAAATGGTCAAGTGATTATCTACACTCTTGCAACAAAGACAGAAGTGGTTATTGTAGTCCCAAAACTTCTAGAAAGGGACAGTGGTCCCGGTGAAGGAAGACAACCTTCTCCTCTCCAGTGGCGTTGCTGTTATCACCGTCTACTCTGGCGACGATGGAAAGGTTCGAGTGGTACAATCAAGACTTCTCGAGGACATTACAACGCCCAATAGTGAAAATTTGCCCCTTCCACTTAAAAGTTTCATGTTTCCCTTTTTTAAAAAAAAATTCATTTTTTGGCCCCGTATGTTTATGCAAAACTTGCCTGCCTTGTTTTTTACAGCCACCTGGTACTATTTGTGCACTTAAAATTTTTGTTTTTTGCTCCCGCCATCTAAAACTTTTGTATCAATTTCTTGGGGTTGAAAGGACCCCTATGTTTCTTTGTTTTTTAACAAAGTTTTTCATCAGACTGAAATTACTACGCATCGGCCATTCGTTGGGCTAGTATATTCTCTGTTTTAAATTTTGATAAGTTTTTTAAAAAACAGTTTTTTTACTTTTGGGTTGCCATTCAAAGGTGGTTTTGTGTCCGTGGATCGCTGAACCCGGGCCTTCATTTACAGTCCCTCATTTGTTTTCTTAACATGGTCCCCCATTCACCCAGAGTTTTTATTTTTTTCTTCATGATCACCCTTCATCTCTTTTCCCAACTAGAGGTCGTAGCGTTTTTACAAGCTATGGGCTGAAAAGGGTTTTGACTAATTTTTGAAGAAGAAGCAGATTAAATTGATGGTGTGAATTGCCGTCGGCGTTTGGGGCCCCCTTAACCTCTTGTTTTAAAAATGTTTAAAACAAAAAAAAAATATCCCTGGGAGCCCAAACGTAGGATCGTTTTCTCATTGGGAATTTGGCCATTTTTCTTGTTTTTTATGTGGCTGGGTGTTGCGTCCAAGGGGCGTATTATTTTTGAAAAGGGAAACATCTTAGGTGGGGTTTTTTTGACATTTCGTGGCTGGTGTAGGGACTGTATGCTAGCACTAGTATTTGGTGTTCGAGTTTGACTTTGGACGCGCTATACCCAACCCTGACTCCCCAGTGAGTGCGCAAGCACCAAGTTCGAGTTATGATTAGTTACAATGTTGGGATGAAAAAATGCAACATGTAAACCCTGGGTTTTAGGGGGGGGTTTTTCCAGAAAAATTCAGTTTCTAGTTGGGGTTTTCCCTTTTGATAATATGTAACTGAAAAGCCCTGAAGGGGGAGACACAGGGCCTATAAAACAGGCCCTTTCTGTAGATCCACCTCTTCCCCGGGGGGGAGGGGAAACCTTGTTTTACTGGAATGGTAAAAAAATACCCCAAGATATTTTGTGCCTACGGGACAGACTTAAAAAAACCTTATAGTACGTTTACGTATACAATGAATGCACACAACCTTCTTGTATGGTTGGCTGTCGCCCGCCCGACAAGGTTATATGCGATGCTGAAAGCACAGTACACAGTAACTAACAGAACACGTCCGACTAGGTCCGTGGTCTAGATGGAACTGCCCTTCTAGGTATCGATTATATTACGATAAATTACAGAAAATGTCAAGCGGGGATCATATTGTATTATTGATATTGTATTTTGAAATAGAAAATTAAGCTAAATAAAGAAGCAATTATCATTTGTATTGTTATTCATTCTTTTTGAAATTAAACATACTGAGTCGAAATTGGAGCTCCACTATTGGCAAAGACAAAAAATGTCATGTCCTTACATGTATAGAACTAAACATCACTTGTATTATGTAGCTAAAATAAGTCATTAAGGAATTTGTAAAATTTTCTAATTATGCCTTCTTATTTCTAACATTATGTGTTTCTTATTGTTTTTATGTTTTCGGTCGTAGCCGATTAAACTTCACCATCCTAGCATTTGCTCTTCGGACTGCAAGAAACCACGAAAACCACGTCATGATGGAAGCTGGCTGTCATATGAGTGATTCATTGTTAGAAGTGGTAATTTTGCGATGAAACTTTGTTGATTACATCATTTACATCTGACTAATTGAGAACATCCTTCTTGACGATAAAATAGATCTTATGCAGAAAACCAACTCCTGTTCATCATATGTCCTGAGCTCCGAAACGAAGTTGCCTCTATAAAGATTTGCTCCTATTGTGTCCGCGTGCAAATCGTAGTCGAAGTGGAAAGTGCGGTTATGCTGAAACAAATGGAAGCTTTTAGTAAGGAATTATGACTACGACAAGAACATCATGATTCCTTTTATTTAAGCCAAATCTTAGACCTTTTTACTGTTGTAACATTTTATTTATAATAAAGTTTATTTCCGGACCTGTTTTTTTTTTATCATGGTTATGACAAATCATAACAAATATTTGAACAACCTTGCAGCAGTATTTATCAAACCTTCGAGTTGTTAATGAATGAGCGATGCGAAACTTCAATTTCGTTATCCTTAGTTCGGGTGTTTGTGTTTTGGATTTTTCGTTGTCCTGTTTGCTTTCTACCGTGCGAACGGCAAAAAAGTTCGTCCTACGATATTAAGGGGATCTTCGAAATATCACAACTTAGAATAGTCACGTACAATCATGAATTTCGCATTTTTTTATATTTCTTTGTTGTTTTGGAAGGTATTTTTTGTGTTATTTGGCCCACGAACGGGCAAATGGCCACTCCGATCTTAAAGAAACATTACGGGAACGTTTGAAATCACTGAAGTTTTAAAATTTTTAATGTTTTGGCTACAAAGGAAGAATAATTTCTCGTAAATATCCTACTTTTTTGTGCAACGAAAAGTCAAAATGACATCGCTGCCCCGCACCTTTCCGCGGCTGTATTAACGAGGCGCGTGTTGGTTTTCGGTGTCTATCTGACTCGCAGACGGCAGCCAGTAGTCTCAATTGTTGAAGGCAGACATGGTTACCGCGTGACGAAACACGAGCCGTACAAAAGGATTGAACAACATGACAAGTTACTGGTAGCATGTTGCTTCAAACATCCCCGAATAAAATCACCAAAAACCATCTGAGAAAGTATCGAACTCGGGTTTCACTAGTCGATCGGACGTCCAATACCCTTGGCCAGGTGTATTAAAAGAATGTAACAAAGTCGAATTAGAACTGCAACGATTCTTCTGCATTTACAACGAACAGGTTGATATTATTATTATTAAATAAAAACCTAACGCAGGTATGTGAGCGACAGTGCGTCTGAGACGGTGTGGAGGCAACTTGGAAACGAATCCTACCAAAGAATCAAGCCTTTTCGAATTCATTATTTACCACCTAATACAACAAAATTCATTTCCTGAATAACAAATTGTTTACATAGTAATGCGCACTCGCAAATAGGACTGCCATAAATTGGTAATGATTTTGATTGAGTATCGGAAGAGTGAGTGCTGTCTGCGAATCCTGGTCGTGTGCATTGCGGTCAGTTTTGGCACGATGAGAAACCCTCGTGAATACCTCCCGACTCGAGTCGACATCGCGCATGCGCTCTTGATTCTACCCGGACCCTCGATACGCGATGTCTCGTGGCACGCGGCTAACCGAGGCCGTGCAATTGGTTCTCAGGCCGTAGCCTAGGCTACGCGATGTTCTCGTGGCCGCGCTAACCCGAGCCTGCACTTGGTTCTCAGGCCGTAGCCTAGCTACGCGATGTCTCGTGGCCGCGGCTAACCGATGGCCGTCACTTGCGTTCTCAGCGCCGTAGCCTAGCTACGCGATGTTTCGTGGCGCGGCTAAACGAGGCCCGTGCACCCCCCTTTTTTTTTTTGGGTTTTTTTTTTTTTTTTCCCACGGGCCGTACAGGGCTACGCGGAGTCTCGTTGGCCGCGGCTAACCGAGGCCGTTGCACTTGGTTCTCAAGGTCCGTAGCCTCGCTACGCGATTGCTGTCTCGGTCGGCCGCGGCTAAACCGAGGCCGTGCACTGGTTCTCAGGGCCGTAGCCTAGCTACGCGATGTCTCGTGCGCGGCTAACCGAGGCCGTTGCACTTGGTTCTCAGGCCGTAAGGCCTAGCTACGCGATGTCTCGTGGCCGCGGCAACCCGAGGCCGGCACTTCGTTCTCAGCAGTTAGCCTAGCTACGCGATGTCTCGTACAAAACTAAATAGCTAGAAAACATAGGTACTCATGACAAAAATATACAAAGGCTACAATGATTTTAAAGCTGTGAAAGCCATCAACACATCCTACTCCTGTTAGCTGACCTCAGCGTACGAGGAGATTGCTCAAGGGGTTCTCGTTGAGGTTTCCTATCGTGTCAACTCTCGGGAAGAGGAGGACGAACTGAAGTCATTTCCAACAGGGGGAGCTTTGGGTTGAACCTGGAGCCATGGCTTCACAGTTAAAAAATCTTGTAGTCTTGTATATATTTTGTCAGAGCACTTTTGTCTTCTAAATATTAAGTTTATGCATTGTATCTAGTGCAGTGTATGTTGTGAAGTAAGGTTTATGTTTTTTGTTTACATTGTTGTCTGTTTTCATGCTTGAAGATGGGCAGGGAGGAACTGCCCGAAACGTTGGAAACTGATAATAAAGCCACACGGGACCACCTAAAACTACAAGGTTGTGCTTTTGCAATCATGAAAGTCTAGCGTATAATTATATATAATATATATATATATTCTATATAAATTATATTTCGTGGCCGATATGTATTAATGAAATCGTTTTTCGGTTCAATGCCAGTATATTTTCATTGGCCGACCGTTTCGATGAGATTCACCCTTCATCTTCAGGGCCAATACCACTTTAAATAAAAAAAAAACGAAAAACTACATTACATTGATAAATACAGAACAAAACTAGAGAGAAAAAAGAAATAAAAGTAACACAAAGAAATCACCATGACACATGACGAATTAATCTACCACTTCAATGAAAGCATTGGCAAGGCTTGGGTTGCAAAGAAACAAGAAAGTCACTACATGTCCGTCTTTACGTTTTTCGTCATAGGATCTTGTCACTCTGGACCGTCGATTCATTACTTGAGATCATCTGCATTATTAACGAGGCGGTGATTGTTGGTCTGTAAATGTAGGTTTTTAACATGTTAGAATATGGGATTTGAATGGATACCTGAAATTGCAGGTTTCCATGTTACGATACAACGTTGGCTATCTTGATGTTAATTTAAGACTGTGAGCTCCTTTTTGTTTATATCGATGGCTTCTCGTAACATTACTAGGAAGAAAACTCCCAACGGTAAGCAATGGGTTCATGCCAGCAAAGTCGATAACATGCGCCACTTTTCTTAGTATGTGAGCAAGGCTGATGTTTCTGTCCATGTTGTCAACAGCTTTTGCCAAGCTTCGCGATGCTTTCATTGGAATTATTAATTCTCATGGTGCAGTGATTCTTTGTGACTTTAATTGTTTTTTCTCTCCAGTTTTGTTCTGTATTTATCAATGTAACGAAGTTTCGTTTTTTATATTTAAAGTTGTATTGGACCTGAAGATGGATGGGGTGAAAATCTCATCGAAAAACGTCGGCCAATGAAAAATATACGTGGCATTGAAACGACAAACCGATTACATAATATATATATATATCAGTTTTAAAAAAGTATGATACTCCACCTTCTTAATAAATACACGGTGGACCAAAATCCCCGAGGAGCAATACAACATCAGGAATTGGTCTTTTAAAAACTTTCGTCATAACCACACATATAATATAAAGCACTACAACCCAAACCGCACTGTATTGGCAAACCTTTCAGGGCCGAGGAGGGGCCCGACAATGATATCATCTGAGCTGCACTCCATGATCAGGCTTACAGGCGTCCACTCTGTCTAGGTAGGTGAGGATTTTGGTGGTAGGAATCCAGCGTCCCTGAGACGTCCACTGTAAACAACTAACAGTTCCGAATTAATAACATTACGACAATATATAGTATAAGTCATTTAGAGCGCTTAAACAGCTCAGATTTTTCGTCGCCACCCAGAGAAAAACGATTTCTATAAGTAGGATTTACCATACACACCATGTTATACTCTTTACAGGAGGCAGGAACGTAAGGGAGACGCGGGGGGGCCTGTGCTGGTCAGAACCTAGGCCACAAGCGTTATGGGGAGTGCAGGCGGTTCCACCCACGTCGAGGTGTCTTCGTCTGTGTCCATCATCGGGAAAGTTACCTACGACGACCAGAGATCGCAATTAGGTTGGAGGGAGTAAAGTTAAAACTCCCTAGTCCACGTTGTAAACGTTCCAAAGTGTTTGGCAGTCTTTGTCGTTTATCAAGGATAGGAAAATCGGTAAGGTAAATGTATCAAAGGTTATTTTTGATGGGTTCCTGGAAAGTAGTTTCTATAATAAGATAGTAGTTAAAACTGATAGAAACTAATAGGTACGTGGATACACATTTATTTAATCACACAGAATTAAAAAAACAAAATTAAATATATAGATAGGACCTTAAACTAAAAAATGATTAATAACCCTTTGATAGGAATACTGATTCAATCAATCAATACTAGTTTTGATAAACTTGACCCTAATAATTTAATAGTAAGGTGTGTAGTTCGTTAGGGGCTACTAGTTGTACCTTTTATCCTATCTAAACATAACATAACACGTATCATATAATTTATAATTCTATAATTATTATTACGTTATTCAATGTTTTTTCTTTAACAAATCAATTCGTGGGACTTGTACGGTCTTTCTATTTAATGTCCCCACTATTAGTTTTACTTCAAATTCAGTTGTTTTCTCCTTTTTATATATACGATATTACTGGGGGTGCTGCTGATAATTTTAAAAATTTAAAAACGTTCTGACCGTGCGGTTGCGGGGTGCTTGCCAAAATACTCTGGTGAACGTACTTGCGTTCAGATGCCGCTCCAGCAGACTACTGCGACGGGCGAGGCGTGGTGTGTTGTTGAGTCTGAAAGGCTAGCTCACAGTGGGATTAGTATTGTTGATGGTGGCTTGAAGCGGATTGAAAGTCTGATGTAAGATGATTAAATGACGATTCGTATTTTATACGATCGCACTTACCTGGTTTAACAACCATATTAACACTGATTTAAATACCGTTCCACTTGCACTGCCGCTCACTCACTCTGGGGTGGTTCACACGCTGTCCAGCGCCAGTCGACATCGCAGTGTCTTTGCGTTTCACCCCGCGCATCGAGCTCCCCAGGCCAGTGGCTGACCTTACTTCACTGGTACCGCTGTCTTACAACTAACATTTTTCTACAGTCTCTCCTAAAACATGTGGAAAAATACTAAACTTAAACCTAAAATGGCTAGCCCTAATAATAATACGGTACAACTGACCCCATTCCGAAAAAACCGCAACCACGGACGATGGTGAGGGAGATCGAATCAACGGTACAAGGCGGGGAAGTATACGGATTGAGGCTGATATGTGTAGACAACTCTTAGACGTCCAGTCGAGAGGAATGCCTGAAGAGTATTTTGCAGTGGATACTTTTCCCTTTTCCAATGCATCAGGCCCTTCTACAGCAAGACAATTGTTGAGTGAATATTGTCCTCATCCCCTTTTTCCTTGCATTTTTTCTTGATGATTCCTGTCGAAGGTCCCCAAGTGAGTAAGCCAACGATTTGGAGCTAGCAAACACCATAAAGGGACAGCGTCACTCCCTTTTGTCTGAAGTTTGGATTTCATAATTCTTCATTTGAGCTCTTTGGTTATCTTCTTAGAAATGGCTTTCCACTTTGACGTTTTATCTCACCGTCAACTTTTGATGGCAAAAAATCATGGCCCGCAGTGGGGGCATGGTATTGAGGAAGGTCTTTAGTTCCCCGACGTTCATTCCACCTGTCTTTATTGCTTGAGCGGCATTGGAAATTTTTCCCGCCTCCTTATCTAGCTCTTGCTGCTGCATAGATCTCGATCGACAAAATCTAGATCATCTGTTCAAATTTTATCCGGTGACTTGCCCTGGAGGAAACCTTCTCTCTTTGTTCATCCGATTTTTGCTGCTGCTCTCATGCTTCCCTTCGGCGCCATGCACAAACCTGAATTCTCGTCATCTTGGGAATTTTCCTGCGTTCCTTTCCTTAGTACTTGACAGTTTCAAGTCTTTGCTCCTATTAATCAGCCATGCGCCCGTTGTCTTAAGGGATGAACCGTAAACTCGAGCGAAGATTGAAATGTCTATTTTGTTCCCATTTTCAGCTATTTGTTGATATTTCTCCCCGAACTCTCTAATCAGCGTTTCCAAATCAATTAAGGCCTTGCCTACTAATCCAAAATTTTGTCGTTGCGGCACTGTAAAAAACGTTCCAAAGATGCTGGCAGTCTTTGTCGTTTATTCAAGGATAGGAAATCGGTTATAGGTTACAGTACCAAAGGTTATTTATGGGTTCCTGGATAGTAGTTAATAATTAGATAAGTAGTAAAAGATAGAACTAATAGGTACTGTGAATACCACTGATTTGAGGAATCTAAGTTAGTGTTAGGGCTACTAGTGGCTACCTTTTTATCTCATTATACCTAACTTAACACTATCATATTATAACTTATAATCTAATAATATTTATTACGTATCTCAATGTATTGTTGAGGAATTTACGGATCTCTAGTGTGCTCCAAGATGGACTATGGATGTTTCGTATACTCTTCAGCAGAGTAACACAACCCTTAAACTTCTAGACACTGTCACCATTGTGGTCTTCGTAGCGCTCTTGGTGCATTTTCGAACAAGCGGTAGTTCAGCTTGTCATGCCGAGTCAGCGTGTCCTCCTGGCAGAACGGAGGAAACCTCTTGATGGGTACGATGTAATGAAAATAACGCTTTGCCCTAACAATCCACTCCCCCCCAAACGGATGTTTTTAACCCGAATAGTCAGACACTTTGATAACAAACCCAAGGCATCTATTCAACGGGATAAGATGTAAACTTTTGTTAATCTTATAGAAATTCATCTGCCAAAGTTTTTAATTTTGTATTTAGCAATAAACCCCCCGGTTTAACCAGAGCCGATTATTATTTACCTTTGTCTTTTTTGATAAAAACTCTACTTCATAGTGTTTCAAAAATTTTTAGAAGATTTCCCATGAACATAAAAGGGTTTATTTTGGTTTCCAGATGGCCCCAAAAAATTGAAAAAAAGGGTTGGGAAGTGTTTTTATTGCTCCCCCTTACCTGAACTTTTCAGGCAAAGCGACGTTTTTTCATTTTTTCACTGCAGAGTTATTCCCATCCGTGAAGCTTTTAAAAATACTTCTAGGGGCTGTCGTTGGGAGGACCCCTTTTGTGTTCAGATAGTTTAAGTTCACTTCAAGCTATAAACCATGTATTAAAGTCTCTTTTGGTACAAAAAACCCCAAATTCTTTTTAAAAAAAACTAACCCTAAGGGATATATAATGAGTTTTGCTGGATACCAAAAAGGGGGGAAATAGGGGAATGAACCGCTGATCGGGGGCTAAAAAAGCTTCCCAGCGTCGCGACGTTGTTTTCAATCTATTTTTCCCGTTCCAGATTCAAAGTGGATCAAGCAAAAATTTTTTGATTTGCGAAAAGCATCTTGGGATGTTTGGGCAAAATAACAATTTGGTAGGTGATGCCACATTGATAACAAAATTCGTCCACCAGCCCCTCGACCCCCCAAAAAGGAAAGGGGGGTATTGCTAACTTCGTTTGGGGGCACCACGCCTAAACACGGATACTCTTAACCAAAAAAAGTTATTCATATATGTGACACATGGAGTCCCTTTAACCGTACATCATATGCACAGAATTACCAAATATATCCCTGCCATGCAATTTGATCTCCCCCAAAATCATATGAGAACTTCTATCATATAAAACGCGAAAAAACTTTCCAAATTTTCTACCCAAAGTTATCTATTTAACAAACTTTAATTAACTTCATCCCGTTTCTTTCTTTTCTTTTTTTCTTTTACATACATAACTTTTTTTTGCTATTACTTTCTTCATTTCAATTTTATTTTTTTATTTATACACTTGAAAACAATCAAATCATAAAACTACCTGCAAAAAATCTTCTAATTTACTTTAATTCACAGGCGGCGCAATATGCCAACCCGGTTGAAGCGCCCTAGTTTCTCACGTCTTTTTTTTTTTAATCAAATAAACATTGCTTTGGTACAAAAATCACTAAAGTAAATTTAAAAAAGAACAAGCAAAGCAACAACGGGAGCGGGGAAAACCTTTTAAAAAGATTTAAATTTCCATGACTCGATCTAAAATTTCCAAGTGGAAAATTAGGAAAATTTAATCAACCAAGACTTAACGAAATGTTGATTTTCAAGTTGCAGAAAAATTTCCTAAATCAAAAAAAATCAAAACACAAAAAACCAAAAGAGGTTTTAGGGGGCCCAAAATGTAAAGAGTTTTTAAAGATTCCCAAATCCTTAAAACACCCTCCACGCCCGTCATTTATGATGACTTTGTTGGAGATCGGTTAATGGATAGAACCCTTTTGATTTTTTAAAAAACCCCAAAAAGTAAAATTAAAAAAAAATAAAAAACACCTTATATAAGATACATAGAACTCTAAAAACTTAAATGGCTACATAATAACGGGGAATTGTAGAGGATTCTATGCAAATCTAGAAGAGTTTACAGCTTTTTAAAAAAAACAACCCCCTTGATCTTTTATTACAAAAATTTTTTTAAAACCCAAACAGATAACCCTACATTTAAAGGGGTTAACAATCTACCGAAAGGGATTATCGGGAGGTAAAACGTGCCGGGAGGGGTTCCCATTCTGGTGCATGACTCGTGTATGCCACTCAAATTCTGTTGAAAACTCCCCTTTCGGGCCGTCGCCTTTACAGCTTACATTCCAAATGAAACCAAATTATGCTGTTTTACTTTCCCCACCTTTAAATCATTTGCAGACGCGATCTGGAGGCTTGTCGGTAAACTACATGGACCCAAAACCCTGGTGGTGATTTTAACGCTCCCCATCGACTGGGGACAGTATTTTCTGATCAACGGGGTTGTGTTGTAGCGATTTTCACAACACAATGATTTTTTTCATTGTTGAACACGGCCAGAGACTCTTTCATCACATTCTGGACTTTTCAGCCATAGTTTTAGTCATTGTACACCTTTGCATCACTTGATCTCGACAAAATGTGTTTGATGTTTTCTGGAAGTATCATTTTCCAATTCAGGTGAATGTTTAAACTAAAATTGCCACACAATCCGGGTCGGGGTGGAGCTTCGCAGTGTTTGGGGAAAGTTCCAAAAAATTAGTGAATCTTTTGCTCAAGGTGGACTTTACCATTTTTCTCGTGACCCAACGTGCTTGTCAATAGGGAAAAGAAAAGTTGCTTGATGCACATATCCATTACCACTGACTATGGTGAACCACCCGTCGTGTCGCCCCCTGGGGGAACAAAGATTGTGCATTGGGCCATCAAGGGCAAAAAAGCACTTTTAAAAATTAATCATTTCTAATTTAAAAAATTTAATAAATTTAAAACACGAGAGAGCAAAAAACGAGACAATTATAAAACATAGTAAGAGGCAGTCATGGCAAGAGTATGTATTTCTTAAATTACAGCACCTCTTTCCACATGGTGTGGAAAGGATTAAAACAATTAGTGGGACGTCAGGAAACACCATACCCCCTATCATGGAGGCGGGCAATTATTACTACTCCAGCAGATGTGGCTTAGTACTGGGTACACTTTTGCATTGGTAAGCATAATGACGATATGGCAAAATTTTTAGCACCCAAGCAGTTGACAGAACTCGAAACTTAATTTTTCACTGAAAACGATGAGGCCTACAACAGGCGTTCTCTTTGTGGGAACCCGTATGGCGTTAACTCATTACGTCGCACATCTTGGGGGGAAGACAAAAGCCAACGCATGTTGTGCACCTGACTGATCCCTATTTGGGGAAATTATTATTTTATTTTTTAATATTTTTTTGGTTTTTCTGCATTTTCCCCATAGTTGGCGTAGTGCCATCTTTAATTCCCCTTCTTAAACCCACAAAAAATAAGTCGATGCCGACTTCATATCGCCTATATCTCTACAAATTGCTTCTGCAAATTGTTTGAAAAGATGATCAGCAAAGACTATGGGATTTCTGGAGACCGCGGTTTATTGGGGAACTCCAATGTGGATTTCGTCAACGTCGTTGCACCTCGACCACTTGGTTCGATTAAGACGTTTTTTCAAAAAGGTTTTTTGCAAAACAACAGTTGTTGGTGTCTTTTTTACATTGAAAAAGCATACGATACAAATTGGGGTATAATATCTTAAAAAATTCACGATTGGGTTTTTTTGAGGGGACATGCCAAAATTTTTTTTGAAAAAAAATTTTTTTTTGAAGTGAATTTTTTTAAATGCGTGTTAAAATGTTTTGTCAACTCGTTTTTCACTGAAACAGGGGTACCACAAGGGTCGGTCTTTTTCGGGATCCTGTTTTTCTATTGGGAAAAAACAGTGTAGTGGTGTATCCCAAAGAGCCTAATGTCATGCCTATTTTTAGATGACCCGGGGAACTTTTACAGATCGGTAAATTTATCAAAAGCTAAAGACACTGCAAATTGATTTAACAATATAAGTGAATGGCTCGAAAACGGGGGGCACGATTTTTCCCCGAAAAAACTCAGTCATTCACTTTTGCCGTCTTTAAGGGAACCAAAAAGGGCCCACAATATCGTTTAACAATGTAGAACTTCTATTCAAAAAAAATGTCCCGTCTTTCGGCATGGTGTTTTCAAAACTAAATTGGAAAAAACCATGTTGTTTTAGTTAAAAAAAAATGCATGTTTGAAAATCAAACCCATTTAAAGTTCTCAGTAATACCTGGGGTGCAGTAGGGCTTGCATGTTGAAATTTACGGATCTTAGTTTTTTTCCAAGATGGATATGGGTGTTTCGATACTCTTCAGCAAGTAACACAACCCTTAAATTCTAGACACGTCCCCCATTTTGGGCTCGTCTTGCTCTTGGGGGCATTTCGAACAAGCCGGTAGTCAGCTTTTATGCCCGGGCAGTGTGTCCTCCTTGCAAACGGAGAAACCTCTTGATGGGGACGATGTAAATGAAAATTAAAGCTTTGCCCAACCATCCCGCAAATCGGAATGGTTTTTTTAAACGAATATTCGACACTTGATAACAAACCCCAAGGGATCTCTTCCAACGGGATTAAGATGTAAACTTTTGTTAATCTTTTAGAATTTATCTGCCACAAGTTTTTTTTAATTTTTTATTTTCAATAACCCGCCCTGGTTTCACCAAGCCGATTATTATATTGACCTTTTCGTTTTGATAAAAACTCTACTTTCAATAGTGATTCAAAATTAACTTTTGAGAGATTTGCCATGAACATCAAAAGGGTTTTCTTTGGTATTCACAGATGGCTCCAAAAATTTACAAAAAGGTTGGGAAAGGGTTTTATTGCTCCACCTTTAAATGAACGTTTCAGGCAAAGCGACATGTGTTAGTTTTCACTGCAAGTTATCGCCATCCGGAAGCTCTTAAATACATTTACCTGTCGTTGTGGAGAATACCTTTTTTGTTCAGATAGTTTAAGTTCACTTCAAGCTATGAACTCATGTATTCAAGTCATATTTGGTAAAACATCCAATTCTATTTTGAAAAAAATAACCCCTAAGGGTTTTTAAAAAGAGTTTTGGGATCCCCCGGGCAAGTGGGGGATAGAGGGAAAAGAAAACCGGGTAGGGCTGCTAAGGAAACTTCCCAGCGTCGCGACGTTATTTCAAACTAGTTTCCCCTTCCAGAGTCAAGAGTGGATTCAAACAAAGATTTTTGGGTTTGCGACAACATCTTGGGGGTGTGTTTCAAAATAACAAAAATTTCGTAGTGTGATGCCCACATTGGCTAACAAAAATTCGTCCCCCTACTCTCGACTCTCACGTAGGAAAGGTGGTATTTTCTAGACTTTTGTAAAGGGTACACACGCCCAAAACACGGATATCTCTTTAAACCCGAGAAAATTTTTTTCCCATAATGCCAAGGATTACCTTTAACCCTACATCATATCTAGCAGAATGTACCAAAAAATGCCTTGCGCATGCAATTTGATCTCTCCCAAACATATAAGAAAATTTTTCTATCATATGATAACGGCGACAACTTTCCAAAATTTTCATCCAAAGTAAACATTTTTAAAAACTTTAAGTAACTTTTATAACATTTTTTTCTTTTTTTTATTTTTATTTTCATACATAACTTTTTTTTTGCTATTTCTTTTTTTCATCTTCAAATTTTTTTTGCTATTTATCACTTGAAAACAAATTTAAACACAAAAATACCTCATTTAAATCTTCTAATTTTCTTTCATTCACAGGGGCGCAATATGACCTAACCGGGGTTTAAGCGCCCTAGTTTCTACTCGTCGCATTCGTGGGCTTGACTGTCTTTCTATCTAATTACACACTATTCATGTTTTACTTCAAAATTCAGTTGTTTTCTCCTTTTTATATTTTTTCCGATATTTACGTGGGGGTGGGGCTGATAATTTTAAAAAATTTAAACGTTCTGACCTGTCGGTTGGGGTGCTGCCCCAAAACTCTTCGTGAACTGTACTTGCTCGGATGCCCCTCCAGCCGACACTGCACGGGCGTGGCGTGGTGTTGTTGTTTGAGTCCGCACGGCTACTCACCGTGGGGTTAGTATTTTTGATGGGGGCTTGAAGCTGATTGAATTGATGTAAGATGATTAAAATTTGATTTTTTTATTAACGATCGCCCCTTTCCTTTTGGGTTAAAAACCATATAACAAAATTTTTTTTATTTTTAA
>JAMZAV010010861.1:0-21004 GCA_024449915.1 Sweltsa coloradensis
AAAACAGGAAAGATAAATCACTGACAATGTAAAAAATAAAGCTTTTCTTCCATATGTTCATCAGGTCACCGACAAGATAGCGCGTATACTAAAGAAGCATGACATCACCCTGTTTATCCACACATAAAAAACTCCAAGCGTCACTAAACTCAGTCAAAGACCATATTCCTCTAATGGTCTCGGGAGTGTACGAAGTTCCCTGTGAGTGTGGTAAAGTGTACATCGGACAGACGGCCGAACATTAGAACAAGAATATCGAACACATGGCCCACTGCAGGAAAGGCGACTCAAACAACTCTGCGCTGGCTAAACACGCCCAGGAGAATATTTCAAACCCAGGACACCAAATTCAGTTTGATAACACACGAGTCCTCAACTCCAATACCAACTTTTTGCCGAGATACATCAGGGAGGCGGTGGAAATCCGAAAAAACGACAATAATTTCATGGAGGAGATGGATTCAAATTAAGTCCATCTGGGGTCCGACACTGGAACGTACGAAGAGTGGAACAGTAAAACAGCAACCAGAGTCGGACAGACAGACCATCGTTGCGCCATCCCCCGCCCCCTCCACCCCACACACACAACAGGCAATGTGGGCCAATATCATCTTCCACCGCAGGCACACATGGGATGAAAACGAGGGCTCAAACCAGAGCAAAGTAGGAATCTCTTCAGTCTTTGGACAATGCGGCTCACAGTATAGGCTGCGAAACGTCAAGCGCGCAATAACACATGTTATTACACTCTTATTAACGCGGTACAATGTCCCGAAAACCGTCTAATATTAACAATAAATAATAATAATAATAATAATAATAATAATAATAATAATAATAATAATAATAATAATAATAATAATAATAATAATAATAATAATAATAATAATAAAAAAAAAGGTGGACGGGGCCTAATTGATCTGAACAACTTATATTATAAACAAATAGACATTTTAAGAAAATACTTTTTTACAAAGAGCAACCAATCCACACTGCATAGGGCTGTGGTGCTAGCTGACAAATCATTAACTCCACTCAATCTAGCAAACGAAAATGTCAATCTACAAGGGAAACTCATAACTGACGCTTTCAAAAGAGTTACGTCTCTCAGAAAAGACCCTACACAAGAGACATTATGATGAACTACACAAAGGTCACGTAGATATTAAAGCATCAAATAGGTGGTTAAACAACGGGAACTATTTGGAGAAACAGAAGGTTTATGATGGCTATTCAAGACAGAGTGATTGCGACGAACAATTATAAAAAATACATAATACAAGATGTGACAGTAAACGATCAATGTAGAAAATGTAGTGCAAAGGGTGAAACAATCGAACACATCATATCCGGGTGCAAGTCGCTATGTCAAACAGATTACCTATACAGACATAACCAAGTAGCTAACATTATTCATCAAAAACTAGCAATCAAGTACAACCTCATTGACACACACACACCTTACTACAAATACAAACCAGAGAAAGTACTAGATAGTAAAGATTACAAATTATATTACGACCGCACAGTTATAACAGACCAAACGATACATCACAACAGACCGGATTTAATAATAATTGACAAGAAGAAACAAGAAACTACCCTTATCGACGTTGCTATCCCAATGTGCCATAACGTCGAGACCACGTGGAAGAAAAAAATTGACAAGTATAGTGAACTTGCAATCGAGATCAAGAAGATGTGGAAACAGAAAAAGGTAAATACAATCCCATTCATTATATCAGCCAACGGCATCATACCGAAGAAGCTACATGAAAAGCATTAAACAACTAGATCTTCAACCCAATGTATACATCGAGACTCAAAAGGCAGTAATACTCAACACGTGTAGAATAGTTCGTAAATTTCTAAACTAAGAATGATACTTCGAGATTCCGAGACAGCTTCCATCCTGACATGGTTTTCGTGGTTTCCCATAGTCCGAAGAGCAAATGCTAGGATGGCGACGAGAAATCGGCCACGACCGTACACAGCAGAAAGAAAACATCATCTACAAACAATATTACAATTTATAAATGACTTATTTTAGTTAGAGTTAAGACAAAAGTAATAATGTATGTAATAGGTACACATGGAAGTACTTGACGTAAGTCCGTACAACATGTTAGCTCCGGTTTTAACCGAGTTTGTATGAAATACATCCAATAAAATAATAATAATAATAATAATAATAATAATAATAATAATACCCCAACATTGTTGGGGTTACAAGCTAGTCAAGTTCGAGATAAGTTGCTGGTTAAATTTCTATTGCCGCTGAAATACAAGCATTCCATCTCAAATTTTGACATCATCTTGATCTACTAGTGACGTACTACAAGTGACATTGAAGGAAGAATTACGTTTTAGTATTATACCATTATTTTGTAGTTTTATATCGTGTCTAGACCTAGGCTGTAAATTGCATTGAACAGTTGAATTTTGTTAATTTTTGACTAGTTAGTGGTCGGCATATTTCATTTAGAGGCTTATTTGTAAACTTCAGCAAGGTATATATCTAAAATAGTATAATATTGTTTTTATGCATTTTACGTAGCACCGTGAATTATTTGTAGAAATAGAAGAAGAGTGAATCTTCTAAATTTCGTCAATAAGAAAAGATTTTATCAAAACGAAAAGGCAAGAGGTTGAGAAGCAAGACCTCGCTTCACCGCCCTGAATTGATGAAATCATTGAGAAAAGTGTTTTTAAATTCTTTTTAGTGCAATTGATTTATGAACAAAAAAACAATACAAATAATAGGTGACTTTGCAGGTAGTAGAATAATTTATCTAGAAGAAGAAAGTGAGCAGACAGCATGGAAGTTTGCCTGCGGTGAATTCCGCTTCAGACCACCAAAGCGGGGAAAAATGAGGCATCGCATCAATGGACAGAGATATTGAACAAATGTGTGGTGCGTAAGCTTTTATAGGGTACGTTATTTGTGAGCGTAGCGAGAGAAGCGAGTGAATCCGAAGGACTGTTCAATTTCACTGACCCCCAAAAATTTAACTCGGGTGTTGTTTTGTTTTTTTTTTTTTTTTTTGTTTTTGTTTTTTTTGTTTTTGTTTTTGTTTTTTTTTTTTTTTGGTTGTTTTGTCTGTTTTGTTCGCTCTCTACCGGCAGAACGGCATATGCAATCGCTTGATGAAACATTTTGATACAGGTACCTTCGAAATTCTGAACTTAGACTTGCTACGTTTTTGCGTGGTACAATTCGAAGAAATATTTCTCAATGAAATATCGTACTTTAAATCGATTTTTTTTCGATTTTTAGTTCGATATTTTCGTGACATTGGTGCGAGGGAGGGGGCATTCTGAAAAACGGGTTGGGCTACAACGTTCGATGTTACATGGACATAAGGTAATGGTATGATTTCTTTTTAAAAGAGAAAGTTGAACAAAGATTTCAGAATCCTATAAAATTAAAGCTTTTAATATATTTTTTTTGATTTTTTGTACGATATGTTTCGTGCACATGGGGCAAGTGCCTGACCAAGACGGGTGGGCTAACAACATTCATATTATACATGGACATTAGGTTATGGTTATGTCGTACCTTTTGCAGAAAAAAGTGAAAAAAGTAGCGGGCGAGAAAGAAATTCCTAGAAAATGAAGCTTTTAATATAAGTTTTTTAAGGTTTAAATATCCCCATTGACAGACAACTATAGAAATTGACACAGTCCTTCAATGCGTAGGCAACAAAACAAAGCACTTGGCAAATTACAGATATATGCCTACGCTAAACTAAAACTATCACAAGCTCATCCTTCAACGAACGGCCGGGGATTAACGTTTTTCCACAGGTTTAGAGACTGTTTTTATAGGTTATCGACAAGAGCTCCATAGAGAGTGTTATACGTGAATTACCATTGTAGAAGTTGCCAGAAATAGCCCGACCAAGAAGTTATAGTTAAGAATAAATGTTACAGTTAAACTATGTAACTAGATAGACACCGAAGTGAAAGACGACTACATAGCACATCAAGATTATAAAGCGCTACATCGTCAGAGGACAGCGAGAAGATGACCATTGATACCAGAACTGACTAGAACTTCCAGATTACCTTGTATACCATACCTGCTGAGAACTTCCAGATCTACCAGTTATCCTAAATTTCCAACCAACCAAGTAATCGTCCGTACATACCAGAACGTTCATAACCTTACCAAACGTCCGGACCTACCAGGTACAACAGACCTACAGACGTCCAGACACTAACATCCTAACCATTCAAGAAGATCATACGACACCCAACGACTAACGATCCACACAAGAGGTAGATATGGCAAAAAACGCATTAGAAAATACACCGACATTACCATCTAAAGACATCCTAGCCCTATGTCAGACAGTTTGCGCCATACACCAAACAGAAGAACCATACAATGACCTAAACCCAAGCATTCAAAGGAATGAAGACAGCGGTACACATATGAACACTACTCTATTTTATCAACATACACACAGACGAACTATCAGTTTGCATACGTTCATGTGCGGCAATTTACTGTGCAGCTGTAGCATGATTGATTACTTGGGCTTAAAGGAAAATCTGCGACTTCTTTTCAAGACGAAACAAGCAAGAATAATTCCGAATGGAACTGGCGACTAATTGTGAGATCGATGAGTTTTTAGAAAAGATAATCGTAGATTGGATACAATTGCGAATGGGTATCGATCTAAAAATGTGTTCCTAATACTGCCACATAATATATTTGGAATAGTCTAGTTCACGACATAAACATGAACACTGAACAAATTCCTTCACGAATAGTTGGATACGACTTCACAAAAGTAAGTGCTCTTGCTAAGAGATTCAAAAATATAGAGAATGCTAGCATTCGAAAAGACAAACCGAATGTTCAATTCATGAAAGGAACACCCAGTTTCTATCCTACCAAAATATCTTTTACGAAGATACTAACCAGGAATGTAACACCAACTAAGACGAGATAGAAGAGTTTTGGGCATGAATTGGGGGGACCCCAGTAGCACACAAACGGATGCACAATGGATTCCAAGACGAAGAGCTAGGCTGGGGCGATGTTATGAGATGAGAGTCGAGAGGTATAACGTTGATGAAGTAAGTCGCAATCATGCTACCATAGCTGGAAAAGCACCAGGTATGATAAGATTCGAGTTTTGGTATACAGATAATCCTCACATACTACTCACGGTCAAATTGAAAATGTCTCAACGAGTTTAAAAATGGAGTTAAAGAAATACCCGATTCTTTACTGAACGAGAACCTTTCTCAAACTCGAAAGATAATGACACGAAGAACCCGAGTATAATATCCGGCCAATTACATGTCTACCAACTATACATAGATATTGACTTCATGCATAAACAAATATGTATATAAGCATTGCGAATAATAACAATATCATGGCCGTGAAGCAAAAAGGATGCTGTAAAGGAACTTGCAGTATGTAAAAGAACAACTCATTATCGACTCTACCTGTACTGAACAAGGCACACATAAGAAAAGGATTTCAACGTAAACTACATTGACTACAAGAAAGTCTTTAACTCAACACCACCACATGGCCTTATTCAATTAACAAATATATGAATCAACCCAGTAATTGTAACATTTTGAAGCAGTAAGGAAGCACATGTAACACCACTAAAACTAATATTAAAAAACCAGCATATACCTACCGATCCAGTCCAAATTAAACGTGGCATTTTCCAAGGTGACGACGTTTAACGCATTATGGTTTTGTTCTGTCATTAAACCCACTGTCGCATATGCTTACGAATCACATACGGATTTAAAATTAAGGACAATACGATATGGTATTATCCACAAGTGCTCACCTCTTCTTCATAGATGATCTACTAGTTATTATCATTAATTTTTGTTCAACTAAAACAGTTTAATCATACTACATTTGAATTTAGTCAAGATATCAGGCATTGGATTTGGAGTAGACAGTGTACGACGCTACCTATCGATAAGGGTACGGTTACGCAGGCAAAAGAGTCCAGATAGATGATGGAAATAGGTTGGAGTATGGATTATACGAGTATATTACAAATGTTTCGGATTCTCACACGCTGCCAGAATTGACATAAATAAGAAGAAAATTGATAGCATACCAGTACAATAGCGACTGAAATCTATCCTCAAGACGCACCTAAACGGTAAAGCAAGATCACAGCAATAAATAGCAAGATCTTATAACCGCAGTATGATCTTCATATACTGATCATTAATGACGCAGACAGACATCCACGCGTTGGAATATTAGACTCGTACTACACTACCAAACACAGAATGCCTCATCCTAAAATCAGCAATAAGAGATTGACACTTCCAGAGAACAATGGAGGCGGGCCCTAATTGATCTGAAACAACTTATATTATAATACAACTAGACATTTAAGAATAATATATTTTTTTACAACATCAACAATCACACTGGCATAGTGCTGTGGTGCTAGCTGACAAATCATTAACTCCACTCAATCTAGCGACCGAAAATGTCATCTACAAGGAAACTCATAACTGACGTCTTTCAAGAGGTACGTCGCTCAGAAAAGACACCCGTACACAAGAGACATTATACTCTCAGAACTACATAAAGGTCACGTAGATATTCAAACTCAATAGTGGTTACAACGGGAACTAATTTGGGAGACAGAGGTTTTATGCTGCTATTCAACAGAGTGATTGCACGAAAATTATAAAAATATACTTTCAAATGCGACAGTAAACGATCATGTAGAAAATGTATTGTAAAGGGGTGAAACAATCGAACCATCATATCCGGGTGCCAGTCACTATGTCAAACGGATTACCTCTACCGACATAACCAGTAAGCAACTTATTCATCCAAAAACTAGCAATCAGTACAACCTCATTGATAGCACACACACCTTACTCACAAATACAAACCTGAGAAAGTACTAGAGGCAAAGATCTTCAATGTATGATTACGACCGGCACAGTTTTATACAGACCAAACTACAGCAACAACAGACCGGATATAATAATTGCAAGAAGAAACAAGAATTCGCCCTATGACGGGCGGTGGTCCCAAAATGGTGGGTGTGGTGTGTGTGTGTGTGTCACACCTTGGAGCAGAAAAAACATCTTCTGCTCGTCAGTAGAGTACTGGCAAATCGGGGAGATCAAGAAATGTGGAACCAGAAATGTAAATACATCCCATAACATTATAGTGTGTGTGGTCCGCATGGGAGGGTGCATACGAACATGACTTGAAAGATTAAACACTTATGCTTCCACCATGTTTCATCGAGACGCAAAAGGCGAGACCACAATGAGAATATTTCGAAGTTCGAAAATAGAATGATACTTCGAGAGCCGAAGCGCTGCCGTCCTGACCGGGGGGTGCGGGGTGGGGCCAGAGGCCGAAGAGCAAAAGGCGAGGGGAGAGGCACGAGAAGCGGCCAAGACCGACACGCAAGAAAACTCATCTACAAACGGTGATGATAAAGACTTGGACGGGGGTGGAAGTTAACAAAGATAATAATGTGGTATGAATATAGTTACAATTGGAATAACTTGACGTAAGTTCCGGACAACATGTACTCCGGTTGGGAAATTTGTATAAAATTCATCCATAAAATAATAATATAATAATAATAATAATAATATAAAAATATAAGACTAATAAGAATATAATACTATTAATAATAATAATAATAATAATAATAGGACTAATAATACTAAATATAAATACGAACCAGATAGAATGATGGAAATAGGAGAAATAATGACGATAACGATGTTACAAGTTAGATTCCACAGCGGCCAGAGATTTGAACATAAAGTTTGAAGCAAAAGTTATAGATACATTCAAGAGACGGACGAAAGTCTATCCGCAAGACGCAACTAAACGGTAAGACAAGATCCAGATAAATACATATCGATACCATTTACTGACAATTGACAGATTTTCCATTCGGAATCGTTAATGGACGCAGACAACATCCGACTGCGTTGAATATTATACTTCATATTATGCACGTACCAACACAGAATACATCAGCTTAAATCAGCTATAGAGGATTGAGACGCTTTCAAGAGAAAAGGAGGACTGGCCTACTTATATTATAACAATAGACGATTTTAAGAAAATACTTTTTCCAAAGATCACCAATCCACACTTCATAGGGCTTTGGCTAGCTGACAAATCATTCGACATCCACGCATCTAGCAAGAGAAAATTTCCAATCTACAGGGAAATCTCATAACTGACGCTTCAAAGAGTTACGTCTCTCAGAAAACGCTCACAAGAGACTTATGATGAACTACCCAAAGGTCCGTAGATTTAAAGCATCAATAGGTGGGGTTTAAACAACGGGGAACTATTTGGAGAAACGAAGTTTTATGATGGCCTATTCAAGACAGAGTGATTGCAACGAAAAAATTATAAAATCATAATACAAAGATGCGACAGTAAACGATCAATGTAGAAAATGTAGTGCAAGGGTGAAACAATCGAACACATCATATCCGTGTGCAAGTCACTATTTCAAACAGATTTCCTCTACAGACATAACCAAGTAGCTAACATTATTCATCAGAAACTAGCATCAAATACAACCTCATTGACACACACACACTTACTAGAAATACAAACCAGAGAAGTACTAGATAGTAAGATTACAAATTATATTACGACCGCACAGTTATAACAGACCAAACGTACATCACAACAGACCGGATTTAATAATAATTGACAAGAAGAAACAAGAACTACCCTTATCGACGTTGCTATCCCAATGTGCCACAACGTCGAGACCACGTGGAAGAAATAGTGTAAGTAAGTAAGTAAGTAAGTACGAGTTAATATTTATGAAATACATCCAATAATAATAATAATAATAATAATAATAATAATAATAATAATAATAATAATAATAATAATAATAATAATAATAATAATAATAATAAAGTAAAAATAATAATGATAATTAATTAATATTAAATGTGGATTAAAACAAAGTTTTATATTCCAGTTACCTCATAACGACACACATTCTATATACTAGGAAAACGCTAAAGTCCCGCCGCGTTGATGGATGAGCTTTTTAAAGGTTTTAGTTTGCGTGGGATATCTTTACTTTTGCAAGTGCTTTGTTTTGCTGCCTACGCATTGCAGGTGAATGTTGTCAAGTTTCTTTTGTTTCTTGTCAATTGGTATTATTTACCGTAAAAAACTTGTATTAAAAGCTTTATTTCTATGGATTCTGGCTAAATTTTTCCACTTTTTCTTTCAAAAGGTAACTACATACTATAACCTTAATGTCCATGTATAATATGAACGTTTGTAGCCCCACCCGTTTGGTCAGAATTGGCCCAAATGGCACGAAAATATCGCACTAAAAATCGAAAAAGTACGATATTCAGGGAGAAAAAATATTTTTTTTTTGGGGGTTTTGTACCCAAAAACGTGGCAATCAATTTCAGAAAAAAACAAAGGTCGTGTAAAAATTTTCATAAAGATCCCCTTTTGCCGTTTCCCGGGGTAGAAAGCGAAAAAACAAAACGGAAAAAAAAAAAAAAAAAAAAAAAAAGGAGCAAAAATTTTTTGGGGGGGTTCGGTGAAATTAAAGTCTTCGCTTCGCTCTTTCCAATTATTTTGGGGAAATTCTTCCCGGTATAAAACCGAAGGGCGCCATTTGTTTTTGGTTTTCTAAAATGAAGGGGTATGCGCGTCAAATGGAAAGTTTTGTTTTTTTTTTCTTGTACTAAAATGGGAAAATATTATAAAAACCCCCATCCCTTCCCCAAAAAAAAAAATAATTTTTTGAGAAATTTTTTTGGGGAGTTTTGGAAATGCATAAAAATTAATTGTAAAAAAAAAAAAGTTTAAATTGTTTTATTTGCTATTAAATTAAAAAAAAGTTTAAAATTTCCCGGGTTTCGGCTACCATAAGGGCAAAACTTTTCATTTTATTATCCCCCATAAAGTCTGCAACTGGGGAAACCCGCCCCAAAGTCGTTGTTAGACGAGTAAATGGACCCAATGTGTTAGTACCCGGTAACATTACTTTTTTCCCCTCCCTTTTGGGCCTATCTATCCTACTTAGGCTCCCGGGGGGCCGAAATTAGGGCCCTTCCCCATTTTTGACGCCCTTTTATCCCAACTAAATTTAAAAACCCTATTTTTTTAACGAAGTTTATAAAACTTAAATATGCAAATTTTTCCCCGGGGTTACCAAACCCCAACATGATTTCGCTAAAATTCGCCCTAACAACCCTTTTGGGCGTTTCCCTAGTCTAGGGGGCCTAAAGGCCCCCTTTTATAGCTAAAATGTGGGAAAACGGGGGGTTTCAACCCCCGGGCCCGGGAAATATTTTGTAATTTTTATGATTTTTAAAAAAATTTTTTTAAACATTTTTTGGGAAATGTATAAGGGCAGTGTAGCCCCATCATCTGTGACAATACAAAGGGAAAACATGGGAACCAAATTTATTCCCCCGAAATTTGGGGGTTTGAAAAATTATTTGCAAGGTTACCCTTTAAAAAAAAAATTTTTAAAACCCGGGGAAAAAATTTTAAAGGGTTTTTTTAACCTTTTAAAAAAACGTTCACCCAATTTAACCCCCGAAAATTTTAGAACCCCTTCATTGGGCCGGACGTAAAAATTTCAAAAACGGGGGGGAAAAAAAAAATTTTTTTTAAAAAAAAATTATTTTAAAAAAAAATTTTTTGGCCCTTAATGAACCCAAATTTTTAAGGCCATTTATTTTTTTAAATATTTTTGGTTTTGAAAGGTTTTTCTTTTTTTTTACCTACAAAAAAGGGTTTTGGATTGCCCCGGGGAAAATTTATTTCCTTCTTTTTGGCGGAATTGGGCCCCGGATACCGGAAAATTTTTCATAAATTCTTTAAATAAAAATAAGAAATTTGGCCCAAATGTTTGGGCTACCCAAATTTTTATTTTAAATTTTTTAAAATTTTTAAAATTTCCCGAGGGCCCAGCCCTCCAAAATTTTTTTAAAGTTTGGGTTTTAAATTTTTTCCCTTTTTTTTTTAAAAAGGGAAAGCTTTGGGCTTTAAAGGGGCAAAAGCACTTCAAATAACCCAAAACCCAAATGGCCATTTTTTTTCAATTTTAAAAGCAAAAATTTGGCTTGTCCCAAAACCCATGTTTTAAAATTTAAGCCAAAAAAATTTGGGTTAAACCAACACCGGGTCCCGGGTTTTGGCCTTTTTTTTTAATAAAAAAACCGCCATTGGGAACCTTGATCCTGGGAAAACCCCAATTTTAAATTTTTTTTGGTTTAAAAATTTCAAACTTCCCTTCCCCGGGGAAATTTATTTTATTATTCCAAAGGTATCGGGGTTTCCAAAATGGAAAATTTTTTCCCTTTGTTTTTAAATTTTTTCCACCCCAAACTAAACCTTTACCCCGGGAAAATTTTAAAATTTTAACAAAAAATTCGTTTCCCCAAACCATTTTAAATATTTGGGGGCCCATTCAATTTTGCCCGCGTTTTTAAATTAAAAAAAAACTTTGGGATAAAATTTTAAAATTAACTATTTTTTTTTTGAAGGGATTTTCCCAAAAATTTTTGGCCCATTAAATTTTTGGGGAGAAAAAAATTTTGGGGAAATTTAAAAATTTTTAACCCTTTTTTGAACTTTTCCCAAAAACCGGGCTTAATCTGAGAAAAGTTTCCCGGGAAATTTCCCTTTTTGCCATTTTGGGGGGGGGGGGCTTTGGGGGGAAAGGGAAAAAGGGGGGGTGGGGAAGGGGGGGGAAAACTCTTGTTAAAAAGGTAATGGGGAAAATTTTCCCAAATTTTCCGCCAAAACTGTACAAAAAGTTTTTTTAGAAAAAGTATTTCGCCCCCGTTTTTCAAAAAAGGGACTTTTTTTTTTTCCAATGAAATAATAACCAGTGATTTATAGCCTTTTTTAAAAGCGAAAATTTTTTTTAAACCCGGACAAAAAACACTGTGACGTCAAAACCTGTGTTTGAACCCAAACCCGCCGTCGGGAAAAAACATAAAAATCCGACCAAAAAAGTTTTGAATAGAAAATTAAAGTAGGATCGAGATATACATCAAGACGGGGGTGTTTTAAACAAAGCAGCGCCTACGTAGCCTACAGAATGTAAACGGGAATGGGGGAACATTTACTTTTAACCCTAGCCATAAAACGAAAAAATTGACATTGCAACCCAAAAAAAAACTAAAAAGTCCAAAGGTCTGGGGCCTAAGGGAGAAAATTATTTATAATACAACCCCTGGGCCCAAACCCGTTCCGGGAGGATTTGGGAAATTGGTATGTGAAATACAAAAATTACTCCCCTGACAAGCCCAGGTTTAAACTTCCCAAACCCCTGGGCCCGGGCACGTTCATGTTCTGACATACACCCCGCACAAAAAACCTTACTTTTATGAAATTTAAAAAGCCTATTTAGAAAAAGAATCCCGATAGTCCTAGGCTCTGCAAAAACTCAAGACAAAAAGCTCGGGTTTTTCTTTATCCAATGATCTCGCGAAATCTCCTGTCACAAAACGAAAAAAGAAAAACAAAAGAAGGGAAAATGTAAAATCCCTGGGAGTTGTTTTTTTTGAGGGGGGATGGCCCAACTCCCCCCCGTCTTATGTAAAATTTTGTTTCAAATAAAAACGTACTTTTTTTGGGGGTTTTCCCTTGGGGGCCCTTTACTCCCAAAACAGTTATGAAAGTAGTACCGTCCAAAAATTTGGGGCCCCTCCTTTGTTTTTGGGCGCGCAAACGGGGGAAAAAAATTTATTCTTTGTTTTTAAATTTCTTCAAAAAATTTTTTTTTGGAAAAAAAAAAAGTGCAGTGACTTTTAAAACATGAAAAAGAAAATTTAAAAAAAAAAAACTAAATAAATTTAAATGGAAATTCCCATATTTAAAACGACGAAGCGAGGGGTTTTCCCCTTGACTCTTATTTCCCGTTTCTCTGAAACGCCCCGAAAAATTTTTTACACATGTCATAAACCCCCTAGGCGGGTTGCTGTAAGTTTTTTGAACAAAAACCGAACGTTTTTTATAAAAAATAAAAAAAAAAAAAAATAAAAAAAAAATTTTCCGATCGGTTATGAAATTTTGCAGGGTCAATTTTAAATACAACCCCTTCTCTTTTATTTTTTTTTAATTTTCAGCTAAATCGGTCCAAAACGTTTTAAAAACTTTTTGGTAAACATAATTTTTTGAAAAATGATGGGTAAAAAAAGAAGGAGGCAGTTTAAAATACAAAGAAAAACACTTTAAAAGGCAAAGACCCTGAATTAGTACAATGCAAAGGGTTGGGAAAAGTATACAGTGTACAATGTCAATATCCATTAGGCCTACACTGTGGGTGGGCCCCTTTGGAATTCGTAATCGGGGCCCTGTTGCCGTACCGGTGCTCGCTCAAAAAACGCGTCCCAAATGGGCGTTTTCCTTTTTTTCCCCTTTACCTAACTTATCGGCCCAAAAAAAAAATTTTAAATTATTCGTGACCGGGCGGGGCATTCAAAAAAGATTTGTCCAAAACTCGATTTTGGGCGCCGTTTATTTAAAAAAAAAATTTTTGATTAATTTAAAGTAAATTTTTAAAAATTTTTGACGATTTTTTCCACAAAACCTAATTGGGATTTAAACGGGAACCCAAGGGTTGCGGATGGTTTAAAAATTTTTAACTCGAAACCCAAACCTCCGTTCGAACGCTTATTTGGGAAAACATCAAAAAAAAAAAACAAAACATGACAATTTTTTTCCCGGGAAATTTAAAAAGGGAAAAACCCCCGCTTTTGCTCGGGTTAATGTTCCTATGGGGGTTTTTTTTTTACTTTTCGCTACTGAACATAAATTTGAGATTAAATTTTAAATTTTTTTTTAAATTAGAAAAACCCCTTAAAAATAAAGGGTGAAGGGCCAAAAAAACAGTTTGTCATTTATTAACGGGTTTTTTAAATGTCGGTTTCTACACGTAAAAATTGGGGCTGCTGAGTACAATTTTTAGATAAAAAAAATATTTTGGGGGACATTTATTGTTCCCAAACAAAAACCCCAGAAAAAATTTTTAAAAAGGACGAAAACAAAATTTTTTAAAGTGATTAAATTTTCTTACATGGTACCAAAACCCGAAAAAAACCCCACTGTACGTAATTTTGCAAACACTAAAATTAAAAAAATAAAAATCCGATTTTTGTAGACCTGTTTTTTTTTTAAAAACTAATGGAACCCTTTTTATGAACCCCGACCAAATTTTTTTTTTATTTGAATCCGGGGGGGGGTTTCTTACAGATTTATTGGGCATTGTTTTTTGGGTGGGGTGAAAATTTGGAAATTAAACTGGTTTCTCCAAACAACGTATAAACCACGAATTTTGTTTAGTAAACCTTTGCCCCTACCAAAACTATAGAGGGCACCTTTTTTGTAGGAAATTTAAAAATAAAAATTTTTGCAATTGCGACATTTTTTCTATCCAGAACCAATTTGGAGGGTATTCTAACAAACCTTTTTTTGGGCCGCCATTTTCCAAAATTTGGGGGCCGAAGCTCAAGTGCCCATTTAGGGGGGGTTTTTTAGTTTTTTGATTTTGATCAGTTTTTTATATAAGGAATATCGCAAAATTTTAAGCGACATCGCAATTATTTCCTCCAAAAATTCTTATTTGACAGGATTACCCAGAGATTATCAATAACTAGGAAGCTTCGCAAATGCTTTGTCAGGCGCGTTGTTGAACGAGCGTATTTTTTTTTTAAACGAAAAAAACCGTGAAATTGCTATTTTCATGAGAAATTATTTTTCGATTGCGCTCAAATTTCACACCAATATATAAATTTATAAAATAAAGGTTCTGTATAAAAATCGTTACAATCGGATAAAGCATGTTGGTGTTTTATAAGTCAAAGAAAAAATGTAAAATAAAAAAATAAAAAAAGCGTAAAATTGCGAATTCCATGAAAAATTATTTTTGTTTGCGCTCAAATTTCCACACGAATATATTAATTCATGAAATTAAGGTTCTGTGAAAACATCATTACAAGCGTTGTTATAGTCAGGTGTTATAAGTCAAAGAATGTTCAAAAAAAAATCGAAAAAATTGTAAAATTGTGATTTTCATGAAAAAATATTTTTCTATTGTGCTGAAATTTCACGCGAATATATAAATTCATAAAATTAAGGTTCTGTAAAAAAAATCATTACAATCGGATAGAGCATGTAGGTGTTATAAGTCGAAGAAAGTTTAAATTTTTTTTTAAAAATCGTAAAATTGCAATTTTCATGAAAAATAATTTTTTTATTGCGCTCGAATTTCACACGAATATATAAATTCATAAAATAAAGGTTCTGTGAAAAAATCATTACATTCGAATAAAGCATGTAGGTGAAATAAGTCGAGGATTTTTTTTTTAAATCGAAAAAAGAGCAAAATTACGATTTTCAAGAGAAATAATTCGCTCAAAAACGTGGCAGTTCTTGGTTCAGATATTTCGAAGGCCTCCATAAAATGTCATTGCAATTGGAGTATCGGTTCAGCCAGAATCGTGCTAACAGGCACACAATAATACAAACAGAAAAAAAGAAAAACATCCCGGGTTTTTTTCTCCAGTGTAGTGAAATGGAATCTTCGCTTCGCTCACTACGCTCTATACGCTCATCCAAAAATAAAAGCAAAATCCTTTTTTAAAATATGTGATCATTTATGATTCACAAAAGCTCAAATCATTCATTAAAAGAAAACAAAAGTTCATAATGTTAAATATATGTAAAAGAAATAGCTTATTTAATTTTTATTTATTTTTATTTTATTTAGTCTTGTAAATGGTGTCCTAGGGTATTTTTAAACGCCTGATGCAATTTCCGCCTAACGCTTAGGAGCAACATACAAACGCAACCACCCTCTGCCATGCCAAAACATTCGCCCACATTCGATCGTATTTAATATTTTGACGTTTCTCGGCATTCGTCACAGCGACTGTTAATTTCTAGTAGACAGTGACGTAGTTTTATCATTGAGATTAGTGTAATAAATAATATATTTTAAACTCACAGGATTGCGCGTAACGTTAAGAGTCCAAACGCCAAAACGACTTTTTAATTTAACCTAGGACGGGTTAGGGAGTTGGAGGATCTCTCCAAGGGGGAACAATCTTTATCGACTATGCTATTAGACCTAGTACCGTATGTATTTAAATTTTTATTTGTGAGACCTAACTGTGGTTTTATTATTTAAAATGCAAACACAAAAAAATAGCCCTTTGTTTTTAGGCGCCTACCTATGCGTGCATTTTGCTAAGAAGTAAAGTACTGAAAGCATTTACCCAAAACGAAAAGTTGATTGACAGGTTGAAGTGTGCCGTGTGGGGCAGTACAAGCGGGTTTTTTTTAGGCATGTATAATTACGCAAAAAACAAATGCGTGTCATGTTAGCAACAAGGACGGAGACGATAAAGAAATTTGTACACCAGTTGCAAGGCAGTGGAATTTTTATTTACTTTTACCTTAGGTCTAAATAATTGCATGGGCCGTTTTAAAAAAAATTACAACACTTATACGCGTTTTTACGAATTAAATTTTAATTTTAAAATGTTACCAGACTGACCTTTAAAAAAAAATAATTCGATTTGGGTTTTTAAATAAAAACAACTTCGATTTATGTTTTAAAGCTTAAAAAAATTTGTGTATCCCCCCCTCCGTCCCCACCCCACCCGCCGATAGAAAAAGATTTTTTTAAAAAAAGAAGTAGATTGGTTGCACTCAACTATAGCCCTACAGGACCCACACCATGGGCCGCGCCATTAGTGCGCGCGCTCCGGGCCCTCTGAACTGTCACTACAGGACCCACACAAGTAAACCCGCCCCCTTACGTGCGCGCGCTCCGGGCCTCTGAATAGTCACTACGGGGACCCAACCCCAGTGGCCCGCGCCATTACGTGCGCGCCCCGGGGCCTCGAACTAGTAAATACAGGACCCAACCATGTGGCCCGCGCCATTACGTGCGCGCGCCCCGGGTCTGAATAGCATACGTACCCACACCATGTGGCCCGCCCCATTACGGCGCGCGCCCCGGGGCCCTCTGAACTAGTCACAAAGGGGACCCACACCATGGGGCCCCGCGCCATATGCGGGGGCCCCCGGGCCTCAAAATAGTCACTAAAGGACCCAACCAGTGGCCCGCTCCTTACGTGTCCCGGCCCCGGGCCCTCTGAAAAAGTCACACAGGACCAACACTAGGGCCCGCGCCTAACGGCGCCGCCCCGGGCCCTCTGAAAAAGTCAATACGGGACCACACCATGGGCCGGCCATTACGTGCGCGCCTGGGCCTTGAATAGTCATACAGGCCCCCACACCTGTGGCCCGCGCATTAGTGCCGCGCTCCGGGCCTCTGAACTAGTCACTACGGGGCCCCCACAACATGTGGCCCCCCCCATTACGTGCGCGCGCCCGGGCCTCTGAAATCATACGGGCCCCCATACCCTGGGGCCCCGCGCCATTACGTGCGCGCACCCGGGCCTTTGAATGCCACAGGACCCACCCCATGGGGCCCCGCGCCATTACGGGCGCACCCGGGCCCCGAACTAGTCACTACAGGACCCACACCATGTGGCCCGCCCCCTTTACGTCGCGCGCTCCGGGCCTCGAAATAGTACTACGGGGACCACACCATGTGGCCCGCGCCATTAGTGCGCGCGCTCCGGGGCCTTTGAACTGTCATACAGGACCAAAAACCCCCATCCCCGCGCCATTACGTGCGGGCGTTCCGGACCGAGTTAATCCTGTTTTTGGGATTTCCCTTTGATACTTTCCTCGGCTTGTTTTTGACCTTTGCGCAGCCTAATAAGAGACGGTTACGGGGGAGTGATATTTCCGGACGCCGTCCCTTTAATTTTTTCCCCGCGACCATCGGGACGCGCGTATGCGCTCCACTTGCTTTTAAGGGACAACTTGGGAGTTGCACTCGTCTCGTCCTTTTTCCCGGGCGGGGGCTTTTGAAAAACATCCGGCTTATTACCAAATAAATTTTTCGGCGTGTTTAAATTCAATAGCACAGAATAAAGTTTTTTAAGTAATACTACACATAAACAGTACAAAACAATAATTGAATTCCTGAATGAAATAACGTTGTAACCAACATTTATGTACATCGTTGTACTTACAACGTATGTACAACGTTTTTCCACTCTTAACTCCATTTCGAAAAAAAAAATGTTGGTTTACAACGTAATTCCATTCAGGTATTCAATTGAGGGAAAACATAATTATTATGTTATCCCTCGGTGTTTACTTTGTATTCTGTTGATGCTGAACAATTTGCTATTTGGGTGGAATGAGCGTAGCGAGCGTAGCGAGCCCAAGCGAAGATTCCCTTCTTTACATTTAGAAAAAAAACCGAATGTTTTTTTTCTTCTTTTTTCTTCTTTTTTTTCTTTTTTTTTTCTTTTTTCTTTCTTTTTCTTTCTTTCTTTTTATCTATCTTTTTTTTTTTTTTTTTTGTATTTTTGTCTGTTTGTCCACCACATTCCGGCTAAACCATACCCGATTGCATTAATTTTATGGAGGCCCTTGAAACTTGAATTAGAAAATGCCAGTTTTTTTAGCGCAAACGGAAAAAATTTTTTATGAAAAAAAAAAAAAAAGCAATTTTACGGTTTTTTTTGATTTTTTAAAAAATTTTTCGACTTATAAAAAACCTACATGCTTTATCCCATTTTAAATGATTTGCACAGAACCTTATTTTATGAAATTTAAGTATTCTTGTGGAATTTGAGGGCAATTGAAAAAATATTATCATAAAAATCGAATTTTTACAGTTTTTTTTTTAAAAATTCTTTGATTATAACACCTACAGCTTATCCCATTGTAATGATTTTTTCGCAGAACCTTAATTGTATGAATTTTTAAAATTAGTGTTAAATTAGAGCGCAAATTGAAAAAAAATTACATAAAAATCGAAATTTTTCAGGTTTTTTTTTTTTTTAAACAATACTTTGAAATTATAACACCTACAACTTTATCCGATTGTAATGCTTTTTTCGCAGAACCTTAATTTTATGAATTTATATATAAGTGTTAAATTTGAGCGCAATCCAGAAATTATTTCTTATAAAAATCGCAATTATACGATTTTTTTAACAATTACGTTTAATTGAAAAAAAAATTAAAAATTAAGTTAATTTTTACTTTAATTTAATTTAATTTAAAAAAAATTTCAACTGAGTAATGATTTTGCTACAGAACAACAGAAAATTCGCATAACACATGGCAGCTCAATGCACTAATTACGGTCATCCAACATCGCGGCGGGACTTAAGCGTTTTCCTAGTTATCTAATATTTTCTTCTTCAGTCGTTCAGGGCTGGCTCGGCCCGCTTTTTAAAATTAAAATGTCCTATTCTGAAAATCAGTTATGTAACTGAGTCAGAAAAACTCCCAGCTGGGAACTTTAAGTAAAATCCTCTCCCCGCCACCTTGGGCTGGGTATAGGGCTGGGAGGGGGGTTGTTCCGTCGCACTTATCTGATACATGGAGTTGCAATTTAGTGCACTTCATAGTTTTTTGAACGAGTGAGCGTAGCGAACGTATGTGATCTCCATTCGACTTAAACGGCCCTTATGGTTTTTCTGCGTGCGTGTGCGTGTGCGTGTGCGTGTGCGTGTGCGTGTGCGTTGTGTGTGTGTGTGTGTGTTGTGTTGTGTGTGTGTGTGTGTGTGTGTGTGTGTGTACGTTGAAAACAGCCGAAATCGCTGAACAGATTGCGCGAAATTTTAACCGGACATCCGGTACGAGTTTATTGAGAACGGCTAACAAAATCAGCCAGATTCAATTGCGATTTAACTACAAGAAATTATTAACTGAAAAAATAGACTTCCAATGTTTAGAAATAGTTTAAAGACAATGGTTTTAGATTTTGAAAATATATTTGTTTGTTATTCGCCTGGCCGGAAATGCCGTGCCATTGCAAGGTCTGTCGAATGTTGCAAGTAAGGTAACCCCCAAAAAATTCCGCTCGTAGATGAGAAACCTGCATTATTTCACGTATTTCGTACTAGCTATGTTGACCATAGTAGGCCCTATTGCCACAGATGATGGGACGACACTGCGTTATATGCATTTCAAAACATGTTTAATTATTTTTAAATACAATCTAGAAAAATACAAAATCTTTCGACCAGGGGATTGAAACCACTTCTTCACATTTCGGCTACAAAAAGCGACCTTAGCCAACTAGACTAGGGAAACGCCAAAGTGTAGTTAGACAGACTATTGTGAGCGAAGTCATGTGGTGAGTACCCGGAAACATTTGCATTTAAGTTTGATAATTATATTCGTTATAAATAATAGTTTTTTAAAGTTAGTTGCATACGGGGAAGGCGCGTCCAACCTGTAAGGTCGTAAATGCGCTCTCTAGCCTATGATAGGCTAGGTAGGCCTAAGGTAGGGGGAAGAAAAGTAATGTAATCGGGTACTCAACACATGGCTCACTCACTCGTTTAACAACGACTTTGGCGTTTCCCTAGTTTAGATAGTGTTGAAATATAATGTATCACTTGATGTTTCAGTACAAATTAAGCACTGTCTTACACTTCACTCAGCCCACTACCTTCTTTGTTACCTTCCAGGGCTGGTTGTCGGGGACTGCCTTGTGCAACCAGTGGTGAGCGCGGACGTGGTGGGGCGCTTCCTGGGCGACTGTGGGGGAGAGTTCGGGATCGAGAGCACCCTGGGCAAACTGATGCACGAGGATGGAGAAAACACATTTATCCTGCCAGAGAGTAAGTCGTGCACGTGCGCCATGGGATGTGATCAGTGTTGCTGCCCAGGAATTATAAGCGATTTTTGGCCAAAAGATCAATATTGCTGACCTAAAGCTGAATTTTGGAACATCGTTTGTTTGCATCATTCTTAACACACACAGAGAGTTTCCAAAAGCACAGACGCTTGCTTCCTCCACTATAGTGCAAAAAGCCAATATAGGCAAAAAGGGGCATAAGGTCACACTGTTACATGCAGATCGCTGTAAACCTGAACCAACCAGAGATA
>JAMZAV010010862.1:0-17799 GCA_024449915.1 Sweltsa coloradensis
GCGCCATTTTTCCTATCCTCTCATGTACGAGACAAACCAAGCCTGATAATGGATATCCACACTGATATTTGGCCTATTTCTTCCTGTTTTTCCTAACATAACCATACATTTTCCTTGTTTGACGAATAACCTTTTCCTTGCTCGAACTATAACAGTTCTAACCTCCTCAGTCAACACGTGATGCTGGTGAGATCTAAGCCTTCGGCGCATTCAGATAGCAGTAGTCTGGTATTGTGCGTGCACCATTACCACGTACCCCTCCCCATCGCTTCGTCGAATATCCCACGTCGTTCCTGAAGGAAACTCAGGACCAAGACGTCTGGAATTCGCCGGACGACGGACGGAACGCACGGAACGCGAACCTGAAGCGTACGCGCACGGCGTCGTTGGACAGGGCCAGCCTGAGAGAGTGTTGAGTAGAAAACAAACCTATTTATGTCATAAGGAAACCTGTATGTTTATGTAATTTTGTCATGTTTATTTGAAATTCTAAACAACTTTAATGGGGGAAATTGGATCCAATCATTTTTTCTTATTTTTTTTTATTCTCAACTTGCCATATTTGTATCATGTTTGCCAACTAATAGTCAATAATACAACGTTGAATTCATAACCCTCAGCCTATTCTCTGCGGAGTACCCCAGGGCTCTATATTGGGCCCACTAGCATATATTCTTTATGTCAACGACCAATCAGATTTTTTGGAAGATGGGACCCTCAGCCAATATGCTGATGACTCCAGCCTAGGGCTGTGAACGGGTACCCGGGTACCCGCCCGTTGATAAAAGCCCGGGTAATGAAATGAGTCGTCGGGTACTCGTTTGACCGTTTTTCGTCTCAAATTCCGCTCAATTAACGCGGCCGCCGGTCAGGCTTGCACTCGTTGGCGCGCAGCGGCGGCAGTAAGTGATTCGTCATTAATACGCGCTCGTATTTCGTCCGTCGAGCTCCAGTGAGTGACGTCACCAACACGCTGCGCGCGCACCCCTATTCATCGTAATCGCCGATAAGTGACTGGCGGAGATATTTATGCATTCCGGCAACATCAATTCCTAATGAATGTGCATTTTCAACAGCTGGACATTAGAAACGAGCATCTCTGGCGCCCGAGACCGTCGACATGTTCACGTTTATGAGAACGTGCGTGTTAAAGTGATGACCTGTCAATATAAAGTAGATAAATTACTGAATTCACTTTTTTTTTTTTTTTTGGTAATCGTAAAAAAATCTTAAAATTTCGTAATTTCGGGTACCCGCCCGTAAGATCGACGGGTACCCGGGGAGGCATTTTTACCAATTTGCACAGCCCTACTCCAGCCAACTATTAACCCTACCTAAATCTAAACCAGAAACTGACCTTCCCCCCCTAATGAATGAACAAGTAAGCAGAATGGCGGCCTATTGCCACAACAATCAGCTCTCCATATCACGTTTAAAAACGATGTATCTGTATTTTCACACTTCTAATAATACTCCTCTATTCAGTCCCCTTGTACGTCTAGAATCCAACATCATTCCCCGCTCCAACTCTGTAAAAGTCCTAGGCCTCACACTGTCCGAAAACCTTGACTGGTCCACCCACTGCGATCATGTAGCCAACAAAATCCTATCGGGATGTTACTTAATTAGAAAAATGAAACAAATTGTCCACCCTCACGTACTTCTACTGGTATATTTTGCACATATTAACTCTCATCTATCATATGGACTGCTATTTTGGGGAGCTTCCCCTCATGCTAACAGGATATTCGTTCTCCAAAAGAGGGCCATAAGAATTATAGCTGGAGTCTCGAGGCGCCATTCATGTAGAGATCTCTTTAAAAAACTTGGTGTTCTTACATTAGCATGCACCCTTATTCAGTCAGCTGCGATATTTGTTCGCTCCAATAGTCCCCTCTTTCCCCTCAATGCATCGGTGCACTCCCACAACACAAGAGCCATCCTCCACATTCACCGTCCTGCCCACAATCTATCTCTTTTCTCGAAAGGCCCGGAATATCTAGCCTCCACCCTCTATAACAAGCTCCCGAACCCAATCAAATCCTGCCCCACAATGCATTCTTTTAAACATAACCTTAAATTGTTCCTTATTACCAAAAGTTTTTATACCATCAAAGAATACCTTAGTGAATAAATAAACTAAGCGTATAAATAATAAGCATACTGTTATTTGCTCATTTAGAAATTTATTCCATAGTAGGCTTACCCAGTAATACATTGTATGACAATCTGTTTGTATATTTGTACATAATTAGTTTAGTTTAGTTTAGTATAATAATGTATAATCAATATATTAGACACTATGCCTACTCTAGTATATGCATAGTTTTGACCTTTGACGATGCCTATATGTGTGCTATGTACAGATCTAACGGCTAATAAATACTCTACTCTACTCTACTCTACTCTAACTTCCAGAAACTAGTGAGTCGAGTCAGTAATTGTAAGCATCCTTTTGTTCCATTCATAACCTAGCATGTTGACGCATCACGTCGAATCGCCATCAAATCACCCAATGCATGCTCTAGTTAATTGCATATACTGTAAGACTAGTAACTAAGCCCGTGAGGTCCAAGGAGCTGGGTACCGGCCGAGCATCGCCGCCTGGAGGCGACACCCTTCATCGCAGCGCCAGGGTAAGGTTTCGGACCCGTGCACTCCGTGTGCATAGATTTCAAACGGCGTCGTTGAGCTACTTTCAGGTGTCATTACTGAATCAGTTGGACGAGAGTTCGCGGTGTTTAACTTTTATCTTTGCACAAGTTATCGTGAGTGAGTTGGTTAGAGAGCCACTTTTTTGAATTTTTTTTTTTTTTTTTTTGTAATTATTGCGGACGTAGATCTTGTTTTGGGACTTTCGAGTTCGGAACCAGCCTACAAGTCACAATTGGGGGCCCAGAACGCGGGGCAGTAAGGTCAGGTGTACCTCAGTCGAGTGGGCTTAGTGGACTCAGAAAGTCACAATTGGACCCTACAGTCACAATTGATTCGATAATGACGTAACCATTTTGATAATCGATAATGAAAAAGTTATCGATGTGCATCCCTAGTGATTAGTAGGCCTAACTATTGTAGCCTACACTTCCTTCCCTAGGTGCGGCCCAATGGTTCTCGATGCACTGATCAAAATCAAGAACGAGATGGATCCCACGCTGACGTTCCGTCGATCATGTCGCGAGGGAATCTGTGGCTCGTGCGCGATGAACATTGGCGGAGTCAACACTCTGGCATGTATCTGGTGAGTACGGCAATGCAAGCCTATACCTGTGTACCTACCTACACACTAGTGCAGGGGCTGGTAACTTTTGTTGTCTTGGGAACCAATTTTATAGAAAATTTGAAAGTGATTGCTATTTGGAGCTATAGGCCTAGTAGGATGGGCCTAATTGAATAATGGGTACCTACATCAACATAGATAATTTTTATAGGGTAGGTACAATAATTAATGAACGACATAGCCTAATATGTTTTAAATTTTTATGTTTAGTGAACAGTTTAAGCAATGTTAATTTTGTGGTTGAATTTTTTAAACGATAATTTTAAAATGTGGTTTGTATGTGGACAGTTTTAACTTTTAACTTTATGCCTGATAAGTGACAAGTGATGATTGTTAAAACAATTAATGCTTTAAAACACGTGTGACGCACAAACAGGTAGAACCTGCACAGTTTTTGGATTCTTCCGCAGTTCAGCACAGTATTTTTTGTATATTTCATTTGAAAACTGTTCTATGACACTTCAAATAATATCACTCAATGTTACTTTTTTATTGGAAGAAAACTTCACATATTACACAGTGGAAAACCAGTAACCACTACATTCTACAATCAATAACACCAAATTTGTCAGTCCAATCACTATTAATACAAACTATTTTCATCAGATATTTCCCGTTTATTTGCGTCGCTCATGTTGACAGCTGCAGGTTGACTTTGGATTTTAGAGAATTTTCTTAACAAAACTAGCTAAAGAGCCAGGCTCGACCCACTCAGGAGCCGCAGCTTCCCGACCCCTGCATTAGTGGGTTTTGGCCGAGCAAGGACATGCATAATATGCAGCTCACATGGGTCAACCAGTGACAGATACTATCATCATCATGGGGTGGGGGCGTCACCCCCACCCCCCCCCCCCCCCATGATTATGTCCTAGATCCGCCACTGAGGTCAACAGCCCACGAGTCTCCCATTTTGATTGCATAAACCAGTTATTATCCCCGCACTGGTGACTTGAACTATAGTCTAGGGTAGGGATGACTTCGGGTACCCGGAAACCGGTTCGGAACCGGTTCCATTACGATCCGGTTCCCCTTTTTTGGAACCGGTTCTATTTTTAACCTAAAAGTTGCCAAGGGCCTAGGCACAGACGAGAATAAATGAGCCAGAAACACCCGTGGTTGCAAAATTCTTAGGCCTAGGCCCTATGAATGTTGCGTCGCAATTTTGACCTAGGCTTAGCCTAGGCCCATGTGTTGTGTTATAATAACATTGCAGAACTTGTTAATAACATTTTAATCATATACTAATTCTATTTTTCACGTTTAACATCACATAATCCAAACTTTATGAACGAAAATGAAAGCAAACAATCTTGTAGGCCATTGTTTGTTCAACTGTTCTCACTTAGCAGTTCCTACAATGTCTGGGACACGGCTCCGCCCCCTATCGAAATTCGAATCGATTATCGCCCCGCCCATGTTTTCAATCGAAATTAGCCCGCGCAGATTCAAATTTACGAAAATTGAGAAAGAAAAATATGTGTAGGAACCGGTTCCGAACCGGATCCGGCGCGGGTGGATCCGGTTCCGGATTTTTCGACCCGAAGTCATCCCTAGTCTAGGGATGGGCAAATGCGTGTACTTTCCTAAACATGCATACTCTTGGCTGTCAGCGCATGTATACGTACACTGTGCAATGTTTGCCACTTGCTAAAAAACCCAGGTGTATATTAAGTTTTATTTTGTGTCCCACCTAGGAGGATTTCTATTTTCTCGTGTTCAATTATTGCCAACGTGTAATCAAAGCAAAAGCGAGGGGTAGATAGATAGGCATACCTTTCATTGACCTTGTTAAACTAGCTACGGCTCGCTGCTTGACGTCATGAGGACGCCGCCGCACTTAACTCCCTGAGCGACTGACTGACTCACTTCATTCATCACACTCGATTGTACGGCGCGACGAGATTTTGGCCGGCCGGCGACTGGTCGCACACAGCATAGAGACACACGTTTATTATTTTTGTAGAAACAGTAAACGTGTAAACGCATTAAAACGTGTACACGTTTACACGTGTACACTATCCCATCCCTACCGTGGTCCTACTGGATTTCCAAAGCAGACCCCTTTCGTCAATGAGGTAGGCCTACTACTCAATTGGCAATTGCAATTATTGCTTCCAATGTTCCATTTAATAGATTAGTGGGGGTAGGCTATGAAATGTGAAAATATGTAGCTAGGCCTCATTAATATCCTACTGGATTTGCAAGAGAGACCTCTTCCCCTATTGTCAATTACTCGATTGTCAATTGCAACTGATTACAATGTTTATTTCATAAACTATTACTGCTATAAAATGTGAAAATATTCAGCTAGGCCTAATTTAAACAAAAAGAATAGCCATAAAAGTAGATAGGACTTACTGATTATTCTTCACCTAATCAAAGTTTATAACACATATGTTCAAGCTGCCTTAAGTCCAATGCTTTATAAAGGCCCACCCCCCATAAGACGTGGCTAGAGGTGAGACTGATCAGATACATCCGTGTCTTGTTTGTCTTGCGTGCAGTAAGATCGACAGCAACCTGGCCAAGCCCAGCAAGATCTACCCCCCGCCTCACATGCAGTAAGATCGACAGCAACCTGGCCAAGCCCAGCAAGATCTACCCCCTGCCTCACGTGTACCCCCCTCCCCTCCCCCCATAAGACAGGGCTAGAGGTGAGACTGATCAGATACATCCGTGTCTTGTTTGTCTTGCGTGCAGTAAGATCGACAGCAACCTGGCCAAGCCCAGCAAGATCTACCCCCTGCCTCACATGTACGTGATCAAGGACTTGGTACCCGACATGAACAACTTCTACAACCAGTATCGGCTGATCCAGCCGTGGCTGCAGAGGAAGGAGGAGAAGGCGCATGGCTCCCAGCAGTTCCTGCAGTCCATTGACGACAGGAAGAAACTGGTAAGACTGTTACACAGGGCTGATGATAATAGGCCTACTTCCCTAATCCCTGGGTAACTGTCAGGCACCCTAAATTACGAGAATAGTCAACCTAGTCAATTTTTGTTTTTTGGGTGGTTTGGTTAAAAAATAATCATTATCTGTTGTGGGGATGCCCAACGATATGAAAATTCATTATCAATATCGAAAAAAAATGGCCATTCGATATCGATATCGATATTTTCCCTCCAATTTTTAAATATAGTTTCCATGGCAGTTCCCCCAACATGTGCGTCTTCCCATCGCCACGCCCATTGAATGACACATGCCAGTTCGAACCTTGCCGTGCTTAGCGCGACCGTGCTGAGTGCACTCTAGGCAGCAGACGACGCGATGTCGACTGGATATTGCAGCATTACTCGATGCCAAAGCTACACAAAACCGCTTTTTTTTTAATTTCTTGTTTTTAACGCAATTTTGGTACTTTGAAATTTTTATAAAATATTGCGATGTAGAAAAAAAATCATATCGAAATAAATTGTGTAGGCTATATATGTATTGATATCGATGGGCAACCTTAATCTGTTACCACATCCAACTCTGCGTTGGTTCGACATTGAAGATAGGCCTCTCCATCTTCTTCTCTCCGGCTCCATTCTTCTCTTTCCACCACATTCCAGTTTCCTCCTCGCTGTTCCACATCTTTTCCCACACTACCTATCCTGCCATCGTTGTTGTGAGCCCCTTTGTCTCCTACTCTTCTCGGCAATATCGCTCTTTCCGTTCTTTTGACATGTCCGAACCACTTCATCTTCTTCTTCTTCTTTATCTTCTCTCTCCATTAAATTCCTTAGGCCTACTCCTACTGATTCCTCCTACTTGATTACGAATAAATTCTCATTCCGTATTTTATTTAAAAAATAATGTAAACTGCCTAATAGACTAAACATTTAGTTGAACCAAATTATTTTTTAATTTGGCAATTATTGGTACGTATTATGATATAGTGCTCCATAGCTAAATTTGTACCGTGTTAAAATAAAAATATATTAGGGTAGTGCGCAAAGTGCAGTGGTTTTACATTTGTTTCTCTTAAATAAACAACAGATATAAAAATCCCGCAGGAACCCTGGTCACATGATGTGCGAGGGGTCAGCATTATGTAATAAAAACATACGTAGGTCTAAATACAACCCCCTATACACTTGCTACATAGTTGATAAAGTAGATGACTCAAAAACAAGGACAAAACATATTAACTACATCGAAGAAGGTTGTAACTTTGAATGTCCATCGGAACAAGAGGTAGTGATCATTCACCTGTAAAAATACATGCATGCTATCTAGTGAAGAAAAAGTTGAACTGGAGTTCACATTCATCTCACACCCATATACTCAGCTGAAGAGACTAGATAATTTAAAAGTAAAACTATAAGGAAAAATTGAAAATATACATGTTAGAGAAGGAATTTTACTCTGTTGAGGAGATGCTAGATAGGGAATAATATGGTAACTTATATGTTTTAATGTGCTTTTTAGCTTATACATTATGTAATATTGTACTATATTTTGTTGTATTTGCATTGTAATACTGTTTTAAATTATGACATGTGCTTCACAATGACATTGTAAAATGCACGAATAAACTGAAATGAAATGAATGAAATTGGCTTTCTATCAAAAAGGGATGTGCGGTTCCAGGTTTCGGTTTCGGTTCTGGGTAGTAAAGTACCCGATATTTTGGTTCTGGTTCCACATAGTTTGTTTAAAAAATAAATAAATAAAATAAATTTCTAAAACAGCAATCTACCCAATATCATCTTCCATTCTCAGAAGCGCAATCACATAAAATAAAGTTATGCTCACTCATTTTATCGGAAAAATCAGCACTGACAAACGAAAAATTAAAATATAAATGCCGCAATCACAAGTCTTGAACGGAAGTCGGATCAGATTTTTGGATGAGCGAAGCGAAGATTTCATTTCACTACACTGGAGAAAAAAATCCGGAATGTTTTTTTTTCTTTTTTTCTGTATTATTGTGTGTTTGTCAGCACGATTCCGGCTAAACCGATACTCCAATTGCAATGAAATTTTCTGGAGACCTTCGAAATCTCTAAACTTAGAACTGCCACGTTTTTGAGCGCAATCGAAAAATTATTTCTCATGAAAAAAGCAATTTTACGATTTTTTTTTTTTTTTAAAAATTTCTTCGACTTATAACACCTACATTCTTTATCCGATTTTAATGAGTTTTTCACAGAACCACAATTTTATGAATTAAGATATCCGTGTGAAATTTGAGCGCAATTGAAAAATTATTTCTCATGAAAATCAAAATTTTACGGGTTTTTTCTTTTTTAAAACAATTCTTTGACTTATAACACCTACATGCTTTAACCGATTGTAATAATTTTTTCACAGAACCTTAATTTTATGAATTAATATATTCGTGTGAAATTTGAGCGCAATCGAATAATTATTTCTTATGAAAATCGCAATTTTACGATTTTTTTCTTTTTTTAAATTACGATTAATTAAAAAAATTTAAAATTTAAAGTTTATTTTTTATTTAATTTAAATTAATTTTAAAAAAATCTTCAACTTAGTAATGATTTTTTCACAGAACAACAGAAAATCCGCATAACACATGGCAGCTCAATGCACCAATTACGCTCATCCAACAACGCGGCGGGACTTAAGCGTTTTCCTAGTTTATTAAATTTACAATAGTATCAGTGTTTCAAAACTTGTCAAATTGGTGAGCGGATCAAATACTTTCACAAATGTTTCAGAAAAAACAATTAAAATTTATTTTTAAGGAAAACTTTGCCTAAACTCAGCTTTGTTTGATGCTCAAAATGAAGAAAAAGTGCATTTGATTTAAATCAATGATTTTCATTAAATAAATCAATTGATTTTTATATCAAAAACACCCTGAACATAACTGATGTTGATTGGTCTGCAGGATGGACTGTACGAATGCATCCTGTGCGCTTGCTGTTCGACGTCCTGCCCTTCGTACTGGTGGAACGGAGACAAGTACCTTGGACCGGCCGTGCTTATGCAGGTAACTTGTGGTGTTGGTTGATGTGCAAAAATTTGAGATACGTTTCTTTTCGTACTAGGAAAACGCCAAAGTCATTGTTGACCGTGAGTGAGTCATGTGTTGAGTAATCGGAAACATTCCATTTCCTCCCCCTACATAAGGCTGGATCCAGCATGGTTCTTCCTCCCAAGCCTATCATCTAGGCTAGAGTGGTGCATTATGAGTGACCTTACAGTTGACGCGCCCTTATACCAACTCAAAACCCTATAATTATACAGTTCAAATATATATCAATCAATCAACTTAAATGCAAATGTTCCCGGGTACTCAACACTTGACTCGCTCACTCGACTAATTTGTTGTTTTCCTAGTCTAGTAGGCTAAGGCGCCTTTATACCCGGAATGTTGGAGACCCAAGTTCAAATAACGGTCAGGATAGATTTTTTTATTTCTGAATTATTTTATTATTTCTGGAAAATTATGAACATGTTTTGAAATGCATGCAATACTATGGAAACATAGCCGGTACGAAATACGAATAATCATTGCAAGGTTTACTCAATCTCCAAGAGGTATATTCCAAGGTAACCTTGAGTGTGCAACATACGATACACCAGGGTTGCCACCGACTTTTTTTTCAAATCCTGTAAGAGGACGTGAAATATCCGCAAATATCCGTGAAAAGAACAAAAAACGGTAATTTCTTTGATGCAAGGCTAAAATGACGATATTTCCGTTTTTACCATCATAACCTACAAAATAGCCTAGCCTAGGCCTACCTTGCAGACTTAAATATATGGACAAAAAATGCCTGTGACTGCTTCACATGTTACTAAAATGCATACAATTGTGTATCTTCTAAAGAAAAATTCATTTTTTAAACATGAAATCATCATTTCTGCTCTAGGCCCTAGTTAAAAGAGGCCGAGGCCTAGCCTAGCCTAGCCTAGGCAGGGCAGGCCTGATGACTGATGCACTAAGATGTTGACCTAGGCCCACCCTTTATGTGCAAAGATAACATTGTAGAACTTCCTATTAACTTTTTAATCATAAAATTTGAATTTTCTCAAAGTTCAATCACGTTTACAAGTAACAATATCATTAATCCAAACTTCAACAACAAAATACGAAGCGAAATAAATTCCCAGACACCATTTTCCCATCTTTTTCACTTATTGCTACTCTAGCAGTATCTACAATGACTGGGACACATCTTTGATTGGCCGGTTGCCTCGACCAATGAGAGTTCATATCCAGTAATTTTCAGCCGTTGTAGATCCTTCAACATTTTCAATGCAAATTTGCCCGCGCAGATTCAAATTTACGAAAATAAGCTTGGGAAGTAAGATTGATAAAATATCCGTGAATTTCCTCAAATATCCTGTCATCCTTGAAATACCCTAAAAATCCGGAGAAACGGATCAAATCCGTGAAAACGGCAACCCTGCGATACACCTAGGTCACTACATGCAAACATGATTTGTTAAAAACAATTTTTTCATAAACAAAAACATTGTTATTAAATTTAATGTGACATTCTCAGCCTATTTCCAATTAAATCATTACGGATTTTGCTTAAAATGTCAACTGCACTCTAAATGTTTGTACCAGATGTCTGTTTAAAATTTCAGCTTAATATGTTTGGCCGTTCAACCATATGGCATCGAACAAACATTTTATAAACATTGTCGCAATGAAGAGCCGTTCGACTTGCATTGTAAGACTTTGTTCGCTGCGCTCCTCATCTAATTATGTAAAATGTTGGCCCAAATTACAATTAATTTCCTCAAAAAATTCTTACAAATCTTATTATAAACATTTTTAGGCCCTAGGCCCCTAATCTATAATTTTGTTTTGTTGTTTGTTTGGGTGTAGGCTACTAAAAAGTGCAGGAAGCAGCTTCTAGTTGTTGAGCTAACAAATAAACATTGTGTGTCGTATTCCAGGCTTACCGCTGGATCATCGACTCTCGCGACGAGGCGACGGCCGAACGACTGGACAAACTGCGCGACCCGTTCTCAGTATTCCGTTGCCACACGATAATGAACTGCACTCGGACATGTCCCAAGGGTCTGAACCCTGGCAGGGCAATCGCCGAGATCAAGAAACTCCTCTCGGGAGCGATCCAGAAGGAAGCTCCCGGACTCAAAACGTCGGGCCTTCAGGCCTAAGAGGAGAAGAGTAGGACGTAGGCCGTGGCTTCCAAACGGTGAAGGAACGCTTACGAAATGTCACGTTCAAGTGATATGCTAATAATATAGCTCCGCTTCTGTTGTAGATTGTAAATAGTTTGACACCAGGAACCACAGACGACTGTAGAAAAACTTGCAATATTGTGAAACATTGTTTATTAATAATTAATATGTACAAATAATTTAAGTAAATATAATATACAAAATGAATCTCTTGTTAAGTGGCTAGTTTTTGTTTTTTCAATCCCTTATAATTAAAATTTTGTGTTGTAACGTTGGAATTAAAAACAAAGAAGGGGCTGTACTCAATGACATTCTCACAATGCCACATTACAATATTGAAAATATTCAGTTTAAAATTTAAGTCTTATCCATGCTAATTTCATTAAAATCGCTCGTTTATCGTCAGCCAGTGGTTGCCTCCAATCAACAATTTTACAATTATTCACTGTGCACTAATAATTACAGCGCAATATGTACTTACTTTAGGCAAAAGAGTGCCATTCATTGCGTATGTAGTACATACCTAAAATAAAAATTAATTAGCAATCAAGTTGACCAGCTTTGTTTTACATTGAGCGTCTTAGGTGCCACGTTTCCTCAAACATGTTGCAACTTGCAATCAACGTTCCATAATAGATTAACCACCACCGATTTGGAAGCCACTTAGATTTTTAATCACTTTGGCCATGCATGAGAATTTTACTTTTAACTTTAAAGTCTGCCAACAAGATAATGTAGTAGGGTTAGTAGAACCTACCTAAGGTACCAGTACTTGAATTGGAAGCTTGTTTTTTAGATTATCTATTTTATAACAATATTTAATTTTTGGTCTAGTGGCCAATCTGATGCCTGATAGTGATAAGTTATAATGCAAAGCTGATGAGTTTTTCCAATGTTGTTTAGCTTATAATAATCAGATAAGATCAAGGTGTTTATTGCTGGTTGAAATGGCGTTAATGTTTGATAATGTACCAGGTTTCAATTTCTTAGCATTACAGTAATGTAATGATTTTATCAGCAAAGGTAGTATAATTGATTTTCTCCATTGCATGTAAAACATCACATTGATGTATTGTAGGTCATGTTTTGATTCCATAATGTTGAGATATTTGGAACATAAATATTAAAGATATATACCTAGTACATTCTTGCGCACAAATTTTGCTGAGCAGTGAACACTCCTATATTAAGGTTGAATGCTTAAGATTAAAAGCTGCATGTATGGTCAATCTCAATAGTCATAACTTAAATTAAACTTAGCTTAAGTGATGTAAATAAGGCAGGGCAGAGAGTAATTATGGGGGGGGAGGGAAATAATAAATAATAAAAACAAAAACAACACATAACCCTAGAAAGTGCCTCGGCTAAGGTACGCTAAAGAACATAACTTGGCGGTATAATTGGTTGCCCTTTTGTACGGGTGGCCTTTGTTGACTAGTGAAACGATATTAAAAGTGACGTTTTCCATATAACACTCTGACAATTACATTTCATTTCATACAAGCCTCCTGTACTCCAAGGCCTGCAATAATCACTGCCACAATAATCAACATTATTTTCATATTCAGTGGGCTAAGATGGTTCAATGGTGTGTTTATTTGGCTGCACTGAGGCGGTCGTATTCTATTTGAATATTTGGTGCGCACTCGTTACAAGTGCTGTACTCATCTACTTGCTCCATTCAGGAATACTACTGCACTTAACTGGCTACAGTTTTTGATAACAATCAGAAATGAGCAGAAAGAATTTGCGCATGCGCAGTACCATAAAAATCCAAGCCGCGATTGTAGAACATTCTCTATCCAGGCAATTGAAGCCAACTGTGACTGACTCGGATCAGTAACTGACTCACTCACTGCAGTCCCAGTGTAATGTAATACTCATTTTACTAGGTGCTGATCAACAACGATCATATTTCAGACGAAGTGTCCATGCCAGTGGATAACAAACACCATTAAACCATCTTAGCAGCGGTCTACCGACGTGTTTTCTAGGCGACTATCTTCTGTACAGTAATATCTACGGTTTCACATCACAAACTATGCAATCTGTTGTAATATACCTGCCTGGGTTGTCTTGGTTTTTGTTTTTCTATTTTTTATTGTGATTTATTTTTAAAAATTAAATGCAATAGCCGTCGTGTTCAATAAGAAATTATGCTTGAACATTGAGTGTGAACTGTGTAGACCTAGTGTGTATTACGGTAATGACATGGTTAAAGATATTCGTTCATCTAGTTAAACTAACAATTAGCATAAGTTTATTGACTGTACGATGATAATAATAATAATAATAATAATATATTATTAAATGCAATAGTAAATATTGTGAGTATTTATTTATGTTTAATTGAAGATTCCACGATGGAAAAGAGGGGTGGGACTTCAATACTACAATACCGGTACCTTGCCTAAAACTGCTACCGTTCGCTGACGACCACACGTTAAACCAACACAATTCACTCCATATTGAAAGGGTGCAAAATACTAAGCACAATAATTCATGGCTCGATGGTCCAATTCAGAAGGGTGTAAATGGTGGAGCCGCCCTAGCGACGAACCACAATAATGTTTTAAAAAATGTATAAAGTTGTTCGGAATTAGCCTTGTTGATTCTGGTGACTCTGTGGTCAACCATTTGGTCGATATTTCATATTTTCAACTACCAGTCCCCGATTGGTCATTGATGGTGACGCCCCCAACAGGGTTCGCTTTAACTTTAGGTCTCTTACTGTAAATCAGTTTTGAGTTTATGACTGACTGATGATTTTTTAATTATTTATTATTCAAACAACATGTTTGGTGTGGTAGAAGGTAAAAGCAAAACTCGAGAGTGAGTTGAAATACTTGCTAGATGAATTGACACCATCGAAAGTGTAATGTATCCAGATAATGTAGGAACTAGGTCTGAGTAGGCGGTACCTATATTCACAGCCACGCCTTTACTTCCTAAGTTTACCATGTGGTATGAACTGCACCACAGCAGTTCAAGGGTTGTACTAACTGTATGTGTACTAAATAGTTTTGGTAAAGAAGGGGCGTTTTCCCGACGCCATTCCTCTGTGGTTCCTTACTGGGGAAACATCTACATAACTGTGCATAACCATGTATCAAGTGTATTATGTGTATCTAATAAATAGTTAATATGAATTGAAGCATAATTACTACCATTAGGTACTAAATCCTACTACTACTACTAGTGGTGTGCAAGGACACCACAGAAAGCTGCAAAGATTTTGTCCCATCTCTTTCTTGTATTGCTGATGTAATGAACACCACACCTCATCCTCATCCGTTAGTATTTACATGTAGTAATATATTCTTATATTTAAGCACAATGATAAGATAAGTACTAAGTAGGCTTACTATTGTTGTAACTGACTGCTGTGCTAGTATAGAAATTACAAACACATAATACAACATGAAATATAATGTTCAGCAGAGGATCGTACATCTAAGGTAACTATAATGATAGAAAATCAACAACCAAACAGTATGTACTGGTAGCAGTTATGAAATTATGAACGGTCGACTTATCTTGATACATACAAGTAAATATTCTATTCCTACAACTATGCCTCATGTGCGGGATAATGACTGATAGTATTTGTATAGGGAGGTCATTACGATGTACGACATATTGTCCACCAAACATTGGCTTGTACACCCGGCGTCAGAAGTAACTCAAGGGCTGGGTATTGTAGATACAACGAGACCCCTTGATTTGCTGCTGACGCCGGGTGTACAAACATACAGAATTGAGAATACTGGACCTAGTCACCCTGGTAAATCGTCCACCTACTTTGATTGGCATCTCATGTAAAAGTGTTTGTGAAAACTAGTTGTTGGCTTTGTTAATCTTGTTTAATAAAGAGAAATGTTTGAAATATGTTTTGTTTTGTTTAAACAAACCTATTTCTTCTCGTTGTCCTGTTTGGTAATCATTTTAAGGACGCGATTACTCGCTTATTATGTCCTGGTTTACAAGAATTGTTTTTGGATCAATAGGCCAATTTTCATGCAGAATAATTCTGAGAGAAAGAAAGGCCTGTCTCTACGTGAAAACCAGAAAATACATGATGGCGTAGTACTAACACAAAAATTCAGTTTTTTTTTTTTAAGAAGAAAGTTCTAACTTGGGTACGTAGGTTAGTATGTTCCGTATTGTTTACAATTCAGGAAAGATATTTCTTAGTTTGTACAATTTTGTTGAAGGAAATTGTAAATTATACTTCATTTGCTTTTTTGTTTTTGCATATTTATTCATGAAATTGCAACACATTTATTTTTGGAAGTAAGAAAAGGACAAAAAATACTGGTGGAATATATCTTTGATGCGCGTAAGACAAATTATGCTATTCAGTGAACAGTGTCTAGAGCTGCTACAGCCCTTAAAAAATCCCTTTGCAATCCAACTCACATTTTAAGATCGTAACTCGCGTGGACTAGCAAGGTGTCTGACCAGACGTCCCGGTTTCCCCAGGTCAGTCCTGGTTTTTACGCCACCCGGGACGTCCAATGTCCACAACGTTTCATTAACTAGGCCGCTTCGCGAACGCTTTTTCCAGTCGCGTTGATGGATGAGCTTTTTTTTTGGAATATTTTTGGCCAATGATTACGTTTTTAAATGGAATCTCATTACTTTTTCTATAGTTAGGCCTACCCTACTTGATATTACTTGAGTTAATTATAGGGTACACCTCTAGTGGAGTGTAGATAGATTTATAGGCCTCTTTAAATTTCAGCAGGTACCTATACAAGGTATCCAAAGAACAATCCAAAGAACTTATCTCCTCTTGAGTAACGTAGTTAATAAGATCCAGGTTCTCTACTCTGAGAAGGACGGGACCCTAGGACAAAAAGGCCCTAGATAAATACCATTTCACAATAACTTTCCTTACCTTGAATGGGGGAACTGCCCCCCAGCCCCCACCTGGACTCAGCCCCCGGCCCCGTCTCGTCACCTAGGCCTACGGCACAAACAACAAGTGAAAAACACTCATTTTTTAGCTTTGACACTGTTTTCCCGCATGATACCGGCTTCTCTATTAGGCCTATGGGCCATACCTAATGTTCGTTTACGTTTCGGTCCATATTTTATTCAAATTCAGCGCCTTCGCCCTCGCCGCCTTCAGATCGAAAACGCGAGAATCAACCATCAAGGTGGCTGTGCATCAGCTGTGCATTTATCAACCGCGTTTATCAGTTGACAGTTGAGTGAAAACAACATGTTTTGACATTTTGTGCTTTGTGGAGCTTTCAGTCAGTTTATTCAGGCAATTAGTTACAAACAATAGGAACTATGGCTAATGAACCAGACCCTGAGTGTACGCCAGTTAAACCAGTCATGAAGAAATTCATGTACAAATCACCATTGAGCGGAATAAGGAGCACGCCATACAAACCACCAGTTGACAAATCTGGCTTCGAACCAATTGGTGTGAGCAGTCCAAAATTTCCAAACAATGTTTCTGGCGATAAATTCGCTTTAGCAGGAGATGGGCCACAATCTGGTAGGCCACCTAATTTAGAGAATGACCAACGGCTTGATATAAAGCCACGTCTACGCCTGGGTCAAGGGGATGACTGTTCGGTCACACAAGCTTCTTTAGGGGGCAGGGGTGGCCACTGGAGAGGACCACAGGATATGTCTCCAGAAAGTCGTCGTGGAGGCAGACGTCGTGGATATCAGTCCAGCCCAGCCAACGAAGGAGGCACTCGGCGTCAGTGGTACAGTCCAATACCGAACTTGGACGGGTATAGTGGCGGCAATGATAGTTTTGGACGGAATTCCTTTCGGCAGGACAACTTTGGAAATAACAGTTTTGGTAGCAACCCACATTCACCGATCACATACAGTCCACGTGGAGACTTTAACTCGTCCGGCAGATCTCGCAACTCGCCACGCAACAACAGTAGAAGGGTAAGGATATTGTAGTTTTAGGCCTACTGAAACTGTTGGGGCCTAAGGGCCGATGCACAATTGCCCGGTAACGAGAACGAGAATCGGAAGAAAGTTAAATCTCATGTTAACTTACGACACAATGCACAATAAAGCTTCCCGGGAACGGGAACTTCGCCAAGTTTTAGCTTTCCTTAACGTTCCCGTTCCGTACATTACGGGAACCAATCGGAATCAAGATGTATGTAATCAGCTAATTAATGGTTTATATGCGAGTAGGCCTAATATGCAAAATAAATTAAATTAAAATGTGCGAAATAACAAAATATAATTAACACACTTATTATTTGATTTGTTCCCGTCGGCGTACTTCGCGGGCTATTGTGCATCGAAGCCCTTAACGGTGGCATCTTCCCGTGCATCGACCTTCACACATGACTGTGATCATGATTCATGAAGTGTACTGAAACTGAACTTCATGACCATTGTCTGTTATATCATC